>OX457036.1:33881440-33983940 GCA_949752735.1 Lumbricus terrestris
TTCTCCTTCGGTTTGTCCTTGAGTCCGGCGCAGTAGAGGCAGTGGATGTCGAAGCGGTAGTACGTTATGTTCCTCAGTCGACACCTCGTCTCCTTGTAGTTCCTCGCCAGAGTGTACTCGCGCACGACGAGTACTCCGCAGACGACAAGTACACAGACGCAGACGAGTGAGACGGTGACAAGTATGCAGCTGGTCGCTGGTGTTCGCTGAATCTCCATTCCTCCTACTCCTCCGTTCATCTTCGAGTCGTTCGCCATCGCTATGGAACACACGCTCGCCATCTCCTCGTCCCAGATTATTATTATTCCAACGCTTAAGAAAACAATACAAGGACACACAGATAATTATTAAGGTAACGGTGATTACAACAATGATGATGACAACGACAGCGACAATGATGACGATGACGATGACAATGACGATGGCGACGACTAAGATGATGATTATGACGATGACGATGACGATGACGATGATGATGGAGATGATGATGAGGATGATGATGATTCAAGTATTTATATAGCTCCTCTTCAAGGAAACTACTCAGGGGCGCTCCAGACTCCAGCACGGCTAAACAGAACAGTTTTTACGTGCATAACGCGGGACAGGGGGCCGATGCAGAAATTTTCGACGGGGGCCATAATTTGTGGTCTTGGGTCGAAAAATCTGATGACCTTCTTTTTAGCCATTTGGTCCAAATGCATGAAAATATAATATAGGCGTATACCATTTTCCCGCCAAAATAGTTTATGACTTTTTTGTCGTATGCTACTGTTTCTCTCACCTGCAATATCCTGCATTGATTGAAAACCTGTTCAATCTGATGGGGGAGCCAGGTCCTGTGCAAATTTCTCAATTGGGGGAAGGGGTATGGCCGGATTGGCCCCTGGATCCGCCCCTGAAGCGGGTAAACTGACATTATCCCCCACTCTCCCTATAGGCTGCCATAGTCCAATGGAAACTTCTTCGGAAGCAACGAGATAGAGATAGAGATGGAGATAGAGATAGAGAGCGATACAGATAGAGATAGAGATAGAGAGCGATACAGATGGAGATAGAGATAGAGATAGAGATAGAGAGCGTCGATGTGTGTTCGGTGGTAGATGCGGTCGAATTATGCAGAGACGGTTAGAGGTCGGCTGCAGCGAGCAGGCCTACTCGTTTCGATAAGAGTTATACAGCATGCAATGCAAGAGGTATACAGTATGCAATGCAAGAGGTATACAGTATGCAATGCAAGAGGTATACAGTATGCAATGCAAGAGGTATACAGTATGCAATGCAAGAGGTATACAGTATGCGATGCAAGAGGTATACAGTATGCAATGCAAGAGGTATACAGTATGCAATGCAAGAGGTATACAGTGTGCAATGCAAGAGGTATACAGTATGCAATGCAAGAGGTATACAGCATGCAATGCAAGAGGTATACAGTATGCGATGCAAGAGGTATACAGTATGCAACAGCATGCAATGCATATTGATCTTAAGTGGGTTGATGGTGGAGTAGGACATGGCTTTTTTAACGTGCAGTTGTACACAAAATGTGCAATTCTAAATGAATTTGTGCAGTTGTAGAAGCACTTCTGTACAATTAAAACTAGCAAAAAAGGTCATTGTCCTCCGATTGGAAGCAATTTACCATGGAGGATGGGAAAGAAAAGTAAGGGTTGTGCAGTTCTAAAAATTCCTTTAAAATAGCCCTGGAGTAGGAGAGGTAGAATTTAGAAAGGTGGATAAATCGTTAGATCGTCGATGGTGTCGATGGAGGAGAAGACAGTAAAGTTGCGAGTTGCGAATTGCATCTCACCGAGAATACGAATCCCGTCAATGGATTCAAAGCCACGGTAAAAATGAGTATTGAATGAAGATGATCTGAAATTTGGAGAAGAGAAATGCATCCGGAATTGAATGAACGCTTGATCGGAAAGAGTGGGAGGTCGAACTTGTTCGCTGTCAACAGTTCTAATCAGATCGAGAATTCCCCCACCCCCCATGGGCGCCCGCACATAGGGGCAAGGGGGGGGGGCACTTGCCCCCCTGGAAAATTGAAACCTACATGTTTTTTAACTACTACTTTTGGGTTTTTAACAAATTTCTTTGCATTAATGCACCAATGATACGAATGATACAGACAATGAAAGTCAGAAATCCACATTTAGAGATCTCTATAGAAATAAACATGCTTTTATAACTTTCTGCCTTGCATGTTCAAGCTCTTTCTAAAAACTCTTACAATGACCATTGGCTTTCAACCTTTCTGTGGGCACCCATGCAAACAGCAGGCCTATCGATTATGGCCTACTTAAGTGGAATCCAGCTGTAATGCAATTAATCACAACTGCAAAAAATTAAATACTAACGCAAAAATTTGAAAATTTCTCAAAGTACACTGAAATTTCATCAGGGAGATCTGCTTATTCACCAGCATTGTAATTATTTAAACCAAATCCGCTATAAGCCAGGCTTCATTTTGTCCATTTAGCAAGCTGCCAGTACAGAATCCAGGGATGTCAAACTGTAGATAAACTTGGCTCTGGTTATCACGCCTCAGGATTTACACCCAAAACTGACAGAGATCTGTTAAAAAGAATTGATACCACACTCATTTCAGTCATTTGATCCTCAGATCCTCCACCTTCCTAAACGACACCCGCATTAACAATTACTCTGGCCCTCTGGCTACCAGACTCGGACCTCTTTCTGACTACTCTTGGGAATATATAGGCTTCTGACTCAATGCAGAACATGTGAAACTGCTGGTGCCCTGCGTTTGGCTTTCGAGTGGCGCTTTAGAAGCAGCTTAAGGAGCAATTGCCCCTTGCAAACGGACGCCTTTTTCGTTCATTTAGTCATTGGTTCATTCTATGGAATTATATAGCGCACCTGTAGGAAACTACTTTTTAACATAGATCTGCTATTTGATTTGTAACAAATTTCTAAGGAAACTATTCATATTAAAAATTATGCACAAAATGAAACTGAGAAGTTTGCATAAGAAACCTCTTTGAAAAATACCCATATTCCTAATTTCCATGCAGCATTGCATTTTCAAGCTCTTGCTACTACAAAATTTAATCGTGACTATCGTAAAAATTTTGCCCCCCCTGCGAAAATTTCTGCGGGCGCCCATGCCACCCCCGTGAGACAACATTAAAAGGCGCTTCTCAGATTATACATTTATATGGGACTCTGTATTAGGCTATAGTTCCTATCGTAAGGTAAGAGTAAAAAATAAAAAAGACCTAAAGGCTAAAGCTTCTCCAGTGAAACTCGAAACTCGTTTTCATTAAATATTCTGCGTTAATATAAACAACGACTCATTGTTCGTCGTTATAGATCTGCAAAAGACACGATGCAGATTGCAAGAGGAACTCCATACCGATGTAAATATATTCTGCTCGTCACCTTCCTTCTCTGCTCTTTCACCTTCCTAATAATGCTGCTTGTTCAGAAAGTCAGTGGCGGCACTACAGAATGGCAAGGAACGGCAAATACCTCGATAACCAAAGGCTTCTGCCTTGGTCGTTACCCTGCCACAAGGCTATCAGAATGATTGTGATGCCGATAATTCATTTGGGGCATAAATTGCTCCCTGCACTGGTTACTTAATTGACTGTCCTGACTATGCCCTGGCTATAAAGAATGTTTAAATTAGGTTTCAGCAGAGAGCATCTCGTTTACGTATAATTATAATAACAATTATGTTCCCATTGGTGAAGCGTCGGGTATAATCACACTGGTGCATATCGCATAAGTAGGCTATTAGCTAAGCTTTTTGAGGCCTAATTAGCACTTCAGGCATTTTGAGTTTCCGGTTAACGGTTTATAATTGGAAAGATTTAACTCACCTGAATAAGATACTCAGATACTAACTCGTCTCGATTTTGTCCGAATTCTTTATGCAATTTTAATCACCTCTGTTTCTGATGATTTGCTGAATACACCGCACTTCTTTTCCAATCGATTTTCCAGATAGAGACGATGTTGTGTGAATAATTAATTGCGCTACAGAAGTAACTTCGTAGTGGCGATATAATCCGATTAAAATTAAACCTCCTTAATGCACACAATCGACCGCCGTCAATGTTTCTCAATTCCGATTCAGAAATTCACAGGACGGATATCTCTGAGAAATACTGTCGACACGTTTTATCTTCCTCGCAAATCATGCAACAGTGAAGTTCCCCTCAGCCGAATGAAGCACAGAGTCGAGAATTGCACTTGACGACCTCAGCTAATGCATTCAGATAGGCCTAATGCATTCAGCCAATGCATTCAGCTAATGCATTCAGCTAATGCATTCAGCTCTCGATCCTTTCCAACGCTTCAGGGTTTCGCCAGCCAATGCGCGTCCGACCGAGGAGATCTGCTTCCAGGAACTGTCATCCGTAAATCAGACGATATAAGATGGTGACTGACTCTCCTGCAGTCAACCAAACCGACGTCGATATAATAATTATATTCCAGTCTGTCTGTCTCAAGAGAAATGCATAAACATCTAAGATATGCTGATTGTTCATTGATTTCTTCCTTGTACTAGATTTATGCCGACTCAAATCGCCATGTCATCTCTTCTGTCAACAGTAGCGAAATATAAATAGTCCCATTAATAATGGCCACCAACGACGACTCCCCACGCAATGGATCTCGAGACCTGCAACCAACAAGTCGATATGATTTGACATATTGACCGGTAGGACTAACGACTTTAGGGCCACAGCAGCAGCAGCAGCAGCCTAGACTGGACGGATCCGAGGAGGAGGAGGACGCCTATCCGGATGTAGGCGACGCTCAGACGACGACGACGGCGACGGTGCGTAATGATGGGACAGATGGAAATCAAGGCACGTCTTGCATATGATTAGCCACGAAAGAACAAGGAATAACGGCCGTTCTCTGCAGAATCAAACGCTCATCTAATCTGCACAGCATACTAATCATAGAATAGAAGATTAGATTAGGACGTTCGAAGAATTGAAAGCGACAAATCCTTCATCAAATTAATGCAGCCTATTATTGCCTCGTCACCATGACATTGTGTCGATGATTCCTGTGTCAAGACTAAACCCTAAACCGGAAACAAGCGTGGTCCAGCTGAAGTGACGTCATAGCTACCTGGATTGGTCAGCAGAGACAGCAATGTCCGAGCATCAACGGCAAACGATGACTTAATGCGCCATATATAAGCGTTGGCTCGAATCTTTAGCTCAATATTCTAAGCAGCAAATTTATGTGCGTCAATTGTTTCTTCACCGCACGCACGCACACACATACACACGTACACACACACACACACGCACACACACACACACACACACGCACACACACACACACACACACACACGTACACACACGCGCGCACACACGTACACACACGCGCGCACACGCACCATAGCCACGGAGTCCAAAGACCGTCGACGTATAATATTATTATTATGCAGCAGCTGGCGTCGTCGATATTCCTACTAAGACCATCACGTGTGCTGCACAGTTTCTGCGCTAATCGTAGCTGCATCTCAATCCTTCTCTTCCCTTCTATTCCTCCTCTTCCCTCCAATTCCACCTATTCCTCCTCTTCCTTCCTATTCCTCCTCTTCCCTCCTATTCCTCCTCTTCCTTCCTATTCCTCCTCTTCCCTCCTATTCCTCCTCTTCCTTCCTATTCCTCCTCTTCCTTCCTATTCCTCCTCTTCCTTCCTATTCCTCCTCTTCCCTCCTATTCCTCCTCTTCCTTCCTATTCCTCCTCTTCCCTCCTATTCCTCCTCTTCCTTCCTATTCCTCCTCTTCCTTCCTATTCTTCCTCTTCCTTCCTATTCCTCCTCTTCCCTCCTAATCCTCCTCTTCCCTCCTATTCCTCCTCTTCCCTCCTATTCATCCTCTTCCTTCCTCCTTATCCTATTCCTTCGCATAACGGGTGCACGAGTGCTTCTCCCACATGGCCTGTGATTCTTATAAAACCATCACCGTCCTTCAGCCCGTCCATCCATCCGTCCATCCGTCCATCACTCCGTCCGTCCGTCCATCCGTACATCCGTCCGTCCATCCGTACATCCGTCCGTCCATCGGTTCTCAGAGCGCAGCGGTTGAGACGAATGGCTGCTGCAGTGATCAGTGCCACCTAGTGTCGCACCTGCAGAGGCTGCCAGGGTTTATCTTTTAACGCACGTCCAATGTCCATGCAGCTTCATGTATGCGTTGTGCATGGGTGTGTGTGTTTATGCGTGTGTATGTACGTGCGCTTGTGTTTGTGCTAGTGTTTGTGCTTTTGAGTGTTTGAGAGACTATAGATAGAGTATGCGCAAGAGCATGTGTGCGTGTGCGTGTGCGTGTGCGCGTGCGTGTAGGTGTGCGTGCGTGCGTGCGTGCGTGCGTGCGTGTGTGTGTGTGTGTGTGTGTGTGTGTGTGTGTGTGTGTGTGTGTGTGTGTGTGTGTGTGTGTGTGTGTGTGTGTGTGTGTGTGTGTGATCAGTGTTTGCGCAGTTGAGCATTACACCGTGTCTCAAAATAAAAGGTACAAATTTGTTTTGGTCAGAACTTCGTCAAATTTCCACCAATCTTAATAACTTTTGGCAGGTAGATGGAAAAATGGCCGAAATTTCATGCCATATATAAATTTTCCACCTCACCTGACTCATATCACCGCACTACCTTGTTAAACACAGATGTACCAATTTCTCATATAATGCTTAGATTTTAATATTACTTCCAACAAACTATCTGACGCCTGAATTAGCACGCAATAAAGTAAATAGCAGAGTTTCTTAATTGTTATGACAAATCTGCTTAAAAGTGTTAGAATTGGTGCTCGAGATGTGCCCCGCATGCACGGACACAAGCGCCAAGACGGCGACGCCACTGGTCGATGGCACCATCAACAATCGACTGGTCAAAGCGCGCCCACTCGTCGATCAGACGCGTTTTGAGTTCGTCGACACTGGTTATTCTGGACCGGTAAACCTTCTCCTGCAGCACACTCCATATGCTATAGTCGACTGGGTTAAGATCTGGTGAATTCGGTGGCCACAGTGTTGGAAAGATGAAGTCGGGAGTATCTCGCTTGAGGAAAGAGACAAGTGTCTCGCGCTTGATGCGCCGGGGCGCCATCGTGTTGGAAGACAATAAACTCGCCCTGGGATATACGACGTATGTCTGACGGTATCTTCTGGGCAAGAAGGTTGTCGCGATAGTAGGCCTATGCCCCATTCACTTTGACATCCGGCTCGATGCAATGGATTTCAGTGCAGCCAAGCTTCGAGACGCCGTTATATGAAAAATTGGTACATCTGTGTTTAACAAGGTAGTGCGATGATATGAGTCAGGTGAGGTGGAAAATTTATATATAGCATGAAATTTCAGCCATTTTCCCGTCTACCTACCAAAAGTTTTTAAGATTCGTGGAAATTTGGCGAAGTTCTGACAAAAACAATTTTGCACCTTTTTTTATTGAGACACGGTGTATATACGTAATCGTAATCGTAATCGTAAACTCGAAATTTCTAAGGCGCCACTTGAAAGCCAAGCGCGGGGCACCAGCTTATTTAAGAGCGCTGCGTTGAGTCAGAAGGGTTGTCAGTGAGAGTAGTCCGTGGTTGTCCGGGTCGAGTTACCGTAGGATCAGAGGGCGGAACAGCTGCTAAGGCGGGCGTCGTCTGGGCTGGGAATTGAAGGGTCCTCTCCTGGTAGGGTAAGGAGGCCGTTGGGCCCCGCCAAGAGCGACACATCAGCCCATGCGATGCGGCTGTTGCGTTTTTCTTCAACGAGCGATGGAAGGACCGTGAGGATGTCGAAAGACCAAAGACCGACCGGCGACCGAATGACCGAACGACATAAAAAAAGAGCCAAAGGACCGAACTACAGACCAAACAACCGACCGAAGAACCGAACGACAGACGGTCACATATAGACGGAGAGACCGACTGATTGGTGATTGGCTCGATCTCTGGCGGCAGTAGCCTACGTTAGTTGTGCTCAATGAACAATGACATAGCTAGCCTATATGTAGGCCTAGAGTTGTAGACCTTCACGTGAATGATGAACATTGAACACATCGAAAATTCCATCTGGACCCAGTTTTACACTCAAATCAGGGCTTAAAGTGTGGCTGGACGGTCATGGACGGCGTCCATGAACTTATTTTAAAATCTGAATGCCGTCCAGCCACTTATTGGCCAGCAATGACTGGAAAGGTTAGGGGCGTCCAGGCACTTCTTTTGGAAAGATAAGGGGCGTCCAGGCACTTATTTTTCCACACTTTAAGCACTGACTCAAATATATTATTACGGTCCATTTACTTATACTTCATCAGGTCAACGATGCAACCTGTCTATCCGTCTATCCGTCTATCCGTCTATCCGTCTATATCTGCCTCCATCGTTGTCTTGTAGGCTATTTATAGACTGGGAACGCCTTTCAGTTGTTTTGTCTTGGAAGCGCTATAATAATTATAAAGATGCAATTACGAATGCGATTTGGTCATGCCTGGGACCTATAGGCTACCTAACCACTCACTTGCACGTATAGCCTAATGAACTTAAGCTTTTTGTTTTGTCAGTAAACATGTCAATGCTAGAAATCGCCAATTTCTCCTCCGTCAAGCGCATGCTGACGATGAGGCCCTTACAAGACGTCTCCAAGTTGCATATTTGTTTCAGTCATGTAACGGTTTGGTGGTGGCCAATCCTCTCCTGGTAGGGTAAGGAGGCCGTTGGGTTCCTTAGCTAGGCCTCTTCCGCCCTCAGGTGTCCTTCCAACACCCGCCTCCTGCGTTAGCCAGCACTTTCAGGGTTCCCGGTGAGCCTGTCCACCTCGCGTGACACCCTAGGTGGTACTTCGACCAAAGTCTTTACCACTGAGGGCTATCCCCTACTCGACTGTTCACTCTCCCACCACGGTGAGGTGCAGGTAGGGCTTTGGGAGGGCATAGTAAAGTATTTCAATGCTAGAAATACTTTCCTAAAAGTTTTGAGAATTTTCTGCAATTTAGAGTAGGGCCATTGATTAAATAGTTTAATCGAAATTAATCGCACTATTAAAATTTTTAATCTAAATTAACTACAAATTAAATGCAACACATTTCCTTCAACTATGCTAAGCTTAATCCTAATATTTTTCTGTTGACCACTGAAGCATTAATGACTGAACACATCCTTTTATTACACAACAGTTTCAATGATTACTTTTGTCTTGTATACACAAATTGCACATTGTATTTCTCAATTTCGTGTTTTCAAAAGTTTGCACAGCAGAAAGAATTGAAACACTGTTCAAATCAGTCAGATGCTGCCTGCTGGAAGTCCTTTAGCCTGAGCGATCCTCCACTGACAGACAAGTGAGACAACTGCTATAAAATTAATCTGAAAATTATACAACTGATTTTTTAACTTTTAAATTATATATTCGGTTAATTGCTTAGGCAGACCAGTTTTGGTGTGGTGAAGGGATGCGCTTTTAAATTTACAATTATAGGTGTACATATATATATATATATATATATATATATATATATATATATATATATATATATATATATATATATATATACAGAAAACAAATGGTCACAAGGGACTGTAACGGTCGTGGTTGTTAAATATTTTCTAGCTTGCTCAGCCCGGACTGGATATTCATTCTCAAGTAGGTTAGGCCTACTGTATTTTCCACCACTGGAATAGATATAAATCTTTTCCAATACATTGATTAAGTCTGTGACGTAGGCCTATTGCCCAACAACTCTTCTTGTGGAGGCGAAATGAGAGATATCTTTTTGGGAAGGTTCTTCTGTTGTGTATTGAAGCTCATCACGTTGGTGAAGTCCTTGGTGGAGTTACGCTTGAGTCGCCATCTAGCGAACAGAAATGCATCTATGAAGAAAGCCCAGTGATCATCTTATATCATAATTCCGAAAGTTTGTCCCATTCCATATAATTTGTTTGTACTGATGAATTTTGACTCTTCGTAGCAAAATAGGCTCGGAAATGAAACAGCGTCGGTTTACCAAAAAATTTTCAATTGATTCTTACCAAAATTATAAGGTCAACACAACTTTTTTTCAGCTTTTAATTCTCTTTAAAACCAGAGTTATTAGCGTTTTACGACAGATTTAATCAATAATAACTCACGCTGCCGTTTTAGTAAAGAGTCGACAGTCCGCATGACGTCATACTCGCCCAATAATAATTTCCGTTGTAGTCCGGTTGACAATCCGAAACCGGTTACAGTTTACAATTATGCAGTTGAAACAATATTATTCACAAGAACGCAGATCGCACAAATATTAACTAGGCCTATACTAACAGAACAGACAGCCTGCAATAATTGTATTCGGCCACAGTCAGCACACAGGGGGCGGGTCACGTTTGACTTTTTGGGGAAGCGGCGGTGGGTGGAGGCTTGGCGAAAACCCGAAATTTAGTGGAGAGAGAGAGAGAGAGAGAGAGAGAGAGAGCGAGAGAGAGAGAGAGAGAGAGAGAGAGAGAGAGAGAGAGAGAGAGAGAGAGAGAGAGAGAGAGAGAGAGAGAGAGAGAGAGAGAGACAGAGACAGAGACAGAGACAGAGAGACAGAGACAGAGACAGAGACAGAGAGACAGAGAGACAGAGAGACAGAGACAGAGAGAGACAGAGAGAGACAGAGATAGACAGAGAGAGACAGAGAGACAGAGACAGAGACAGAGACAGAGAGACAGAGACAGAGAGACAGAGAGACAGAGAGACAGAGAAGCAGAGAAAGAGAGAGAAAGAAGGGAGAAAGAAGAGAGAGAGACAGAGAGAGAGACAGAGATAGAGACAGAGAGAGAGACAGAGACAGAGAGAGACAGAGAGAGAGACAGAGAGAGACAGAGAGAGACAGAGAGAGACACAGAGAGACACAGAGAGATACAGAGAGAGACAGAGATAGAGACAGAGAGAGACAGAGACAGAGAGAGAGACAGAGAGAGAGAGAGAGAAAGAGAGAGACAGAGACAGAGACAGAGACAGAGAGACAGAGACAGAGACAGATACAGAGACAGAGAGACAGAGAGACAGAGAGACAGAGAGACAGAGACAGAGAGAGACAGAGAGAGACAGAGATAGACAGAGATAGACAGAGAGAGACAGAGAGAGACAGAGACAGAGAGACAGAGACAGAGAGACAGAGATACAGAGAAACAGAGAAAGAGAGAGAAAGAAGGGAGAAAGAAGAGAGAGAGACAGAGAGAGAGACAGAGATAGAGACAGAGAGAGAGACAGAGACAGAGAGAGACAGAGAGAGAGAGACAGAGAGAGACAGAGAGAGACAGAGAGAGACACAGAGAGACACAGAGAGAGATACAGAGAGAGACAGAGGCAGAGACAGAGACAGAGAGACAGAGAGACAGAGAGAGACAGAGAAAGAGAGAGAAAGAAGAGAGAGAAAGAAGAGAGAGAAAGAAGAGAGGGAAAGAAGGAAGAGAGAGACAGAGAGAGACAGAGAGAGACAGAGAGAGACAGAGAGAGACAGAGACAGAGAGAGACACAGAGAAAGAGAGATAGATGTAGATAATGATCCTGAAAGTACATGTAGAGTCCCACGCAGAGTGGACGGAAGAGATTGTCTGAAGAATACAGCGCAGAGCAAACCACGAAATTACAGCAAGCGTAGGCGTATGCGTATGGTCTAGGCCTATAAACTATATATTGACTAGATGTGTAACCCGGCGTTGCCCGGAAAATTTAGGGTTTCAAACACTACTCCACTGTGGTACCCAACGTTGACCGCTAAATTTCGGGTTTTCGCCAACCCTCTACCCCACCCCGCTTCCCAAAAAAGCAAAACGTAAACCGCCCCTGCGGGGCGCTACGAAAATTATTACTGAGCTTGTATGACGTCATTCGGGCTGTAGACTCCTTTACTAAAGCTCGATACTGCTTACCAACGCGTGGTAAGTTGTGGTAGGCAGAAACGACTCGACTCGACTTGGGGTGACTAAGTCGGCTGGGGTGGACTTATTGGGGTCGACTCCTCAGTGGCTGAGTGGGTTGGTAGCCCGCTCGCCACGCCGGCGGCCCGGGTTCGATTCCCGGTCGGTCGGTTTATCAGAGATTAATTTCTCGGATCTTAACTGCGGGTGGCTCGGTCGCAATATAGGCTAAACGCCGTTTTCCCGGAAATTCTATCGTTTTTTTTGCTAAAACGCGCGTAGACACGATCATTTTGGGTGTTTGTAGGGTTCCTACCATGAATATCTTCTCATCGCAAAACCACGCTCTTTCAATTTTGCCAACAGCCGTGCACTGCCATGCGCTGCTTCAGACGCCTGCACGCTGCCAGCCATTTCTTTGCGTAAGAGTTGGAGAGCTCGTTGGACTTCTCGTCGACGAATTACTTTAACTTTAGGTCTATAATCTTTTCCAATACGTTATGCAGTGCTTCTAAGACTGCCTGTTTTGCGCTGAATTTCCCGGGGAGATTTGCATATATATGGCCTGCCCTGGTCATTGTCTTGGCCGCAAATATAGCGTACTCGAGCACACGAGCAATGTTAGCGGATGTGGGCGCCGTGCGCACCGATGCATGGTTTGCGATTAGAAAGTCCTGTTTCATCAATTTTCCGTAGCAGATGATTCAAGGTATTGTTTATTCCATCCTCTGTTAGAAAATTCGTTAATCATTTCAAACGAATTAAACCCTTTATCAGTTCGTAAAATTAAGATCAAAACGTGATCATCGTCTGTGAACGGCGTCAGATTGCGACACAAATGACAACAAAGCGCTGTTCCAAGTATATATATGGTTAAAACCTAAACAAGCACCAGTTCGACTTTTTTAGAGCTAATACCAGTGCCTAAAGTGTGGAAAAATAAGTACCTGGACGCTCCTTACCTCCATGACCGTCCAGGCACACTTTAAGCCCTGGCTAATACTAGAGTGAAATACCTTTAATTTGATGCATTAAGTACCTGCATGGACGCCCCTTACCTTTCTAGTCTGTGCTCGCCAATAAGTGGCTAGACAGCGTTCAGATTTTAAAACAAGTGCATAGACGCCGTCCATGACCGTCCAGGCACACTTTAAGCCCTGGCTAATACTAGAGTGAAATACCTTTAATTTGATGCATTAAGTAGGCCTATGAATAAATGTTACAAATTGGCTAAGTTATATAGGCCTACACGCGTGCAAAGTCGGGACATATTTGCTGGACCCCCGTGTATAGGCTAATAAGCGTTTAATTAAATAATCAAGAAAAATAGTTCTCATAGTCACTAGAATCTTTGATTGGTTTTTAGATGCCTAGGCTATATCTTTGTGTTAATTTACTCGATGCCTATGTCTTTGTGTTAACCTAATCTGTGTTGTTGTCTTTTTCTTACTCGTTGTCTCTTTCTTCATCCTACTTTCCATCTCTATTTCTGCTTTTTCGACACTCTGCCTATGTCTTTATCTTGCTCCATATGTTTCTCTTTCTTTGTCTTTATCCTAATCTCTGTTTCTGTCTGTCTTTCTGTTCTGGTCTTAAGGCCGGGTTTGTATTCATGATTGTCGATGCTCTTTAACATAACATTATGCTGCGATTTCCGCTCGATCTCCTCTTAAGCCGCCGCCAACCGAAGGCGCCATAAAACTTGGCTGCTATAGCGTCACATCCGGTCAGTTATGGTCAGTTATGCCGGACCGTGGTCAGTGTAATCTGTTCAGCTGTTGTGCGGTCAGTCGCAAATCTGTTTACGAGCGGGCGTCTCACGACAGCCCCCCCAGTCAATAAGTCCTCTCCGGACACTAATGACCATCACATGCACTGACCACTCGGCGCCTCAGTCCCGTCCAGTCACGTGCCGGTCAGTACATCCGGGACCCGTTACTCAGCGCGTCTCCTATGCGTCATAATTTCACGCAAAGATTATGAAGTTCGTTACGGCGTCTTGTGGCCATCGGACCGGACGCGTTACGACCGTTCGGGCGCTATGAGATTATCGGCGAATCGGGGGCCGGCCATATAAAATCTGCATATAGTTACCACTTTCACTTACCGATGTCACCTTTACGCGAGTCCGCCCGCTGAATTTGCATCTCATTTGGGCGGTTTTTATGTCGCCGATTGTGCGGTCTCGTGTCGCCGACGACGGAACGGCGTCATTAGCGACGGTACTATGGCGCTATTAGACCAATTTGGCAAAGATACAGAGTTTCGCTGTCGTCTGCGGCGTAACTTGCGACTATTGTTCGCCAGAAGTGGAATTATATTGGGTCGTCGTCGGAGACTGACAGTAATCAGAAGTGATGATCGGTCGAGAGTTGTAGACGATGTTTCGGTCGAGATATTTCGACGCTGACGTTGATCGCTTGGCCGCCATTTTGTGGTCTGCGGCCGGAATTTACGATCGGAACAACACGGAAACCGTTTCTCAGACGAAAATTAAAGGCGAACCGTTGACCGACTAAGGGAAAAGCCGGGTCGGTTTGAGGCCCCGGCTGCAATTCGAGGCTTACAGGGTAATTGAGCAATAACTTGCTTGTCCATGGAGACTGACCTTACTGCTTCATGCAAAAGTCAGGCTAATAAGGACCTATAGGTTTTTCGTGAGTGTAGGCCTATGATATGGATAAGAATAGATGGGGAATATTCAGAACAAGGGAACGTGGGAAGGGGGTGAGACAGGGATGCCCACTGTCAACATAATATTAAATAGCCTACAGGACATAATCAAGGAGGCATTCGAGGACCTAGAAAAAGAGATTAAAGTGGGAGGAATGTGGATCAGGGCATTAAGATTCGCAGATTATCAAGCAATGATGGCAGGAGCCAGGAAGCCAGGAACGACTGCAGACAATGGTGGACATCTGAACACAACATCGAAAGAATATAGAATGAAAATCAACAAAAAGAAAACAAAGGTTATGAGAATAAGTAAAGGAGAGCAGAAGAGAGTTAAAATATACATCGATGGAGAAGAACTAGAACAAGTCAAGGAATTCGCTTATCTCGGTAATAGGCTACTATTACGGAGGATGCGAGATGTCACAGAGAGATACAACGAAAGATTGTGCTAGGAAAATGATGCATTTGAAAAGAGAAAAGAACTATTGATGGGAGGAATCAATAAGGAACTGAAAAAGAGAATGGTAAAACCCTTAGTATGGAGTGTGATGCTAGGTCTATATGGATCAGAGACATGGACTATGAGGATGGAATGTGGATATGGAGAAGGATAGAAAGAATCAGCTGGAATGATCATTTCATTTTAAGGAATGATCGAGGAGGTACTGAGAAGAGTCGGAGAAAAAGATATCGATGATACACACAACTGAAGAAAGACAAAGAGGATGGATAGGACACACACTTAGAGGAGATTCGATACTACGGACAGTCGTGGAGGGGTAAATGGAGGGGGAAAGAAAGAGAGGAAGACAAAGGCAAAGGCTGTTGGACAGGATGACGAATTGCGGATATAAGAAGCTGAAGGCAAAAGCACAGGGCAGAGAAGAATTGAGACGTCAAACATTCGAACCTGCGTATACGGGCAGAGAACGCAAAGAAGAGGATGGCCTATGATAACTTTCTTGCTGACTTCAAGTCGACTTTTGTTAGTGGGCTACTTACACATGCGAACTGAAAGAAGGCTTAGTTTATAGCAAAGACCTTATAGTCTACGACTATAATATCTTTGTTTATAGGTCTATATTGGTTCAGAAATCTATAACAAAAAAGGGCGCAGTCGGGAAACAATTTAATATTTAGTTTCCATTTCAAATGAGGGCTTTAATTGGACATGCTGGATGAAGAGTAGGCCTATATAGGTTAAGAAGTCCATTTTGAAAGTTGAGTTTATCTTTGGAGTATATATGCCCGACGTATAATTTATCTCGACCCTTCAACTTCAGATCTGCGTGAAGTAGGCCTTAGCGTCCAGCGTATATATATAGGCCTATAGTGCCGAACTGTTTTTAAGAAATTTTTAGAACTGCACAACCCCTTCTTTCCTTTTCCATCCTCCATGGTAAATTACTCCCAATCGGAGGAAAATGGCCTTTTTCAACTAGTTTTAACTGCACAGAAGTGCTTCTGCAACTGCACATGTCCATTTAGAACTGCACATTTTGTGTACAACTGCACGTTAAAAAAGCCCTGCCGAACCAGTCTTGAATCTAACAGTGAAGATCTTCTTCTCTAGGTTCAATCCTTTATTCTCAGGGAATCTTAATTTCTTTCATTGATTGTAACTCGATGGATCTACATTTCTTGGAGCACTCTCGGAAGGTGTCACGACAACTGGTCCAACGACAACTGGTCCAACGACAACTGGTCCAATGACAATTGGTCCAACGACAACTGGTCCAACGACAACTGGTCCCCAGACAACTGCAGGTCTGTGGACCAGTTGTCGTGGAACCCTTTCGTATTCGTTTCCATTTCGACCGGACTGCTCCAGTTAAGAGGCTAACGATAATTATGATTTCATATTTAATTAGCGACCATCGAATCTCAGGTGCATTGTGCATTATTATAGCGGTGCTATATGAGTCATCATATTCGGTTTAGAAAGATTAGATTTTTCAATTGTGCGTTCTATTGCATGGTCTCACGACTTGTATAGCCTACGCCTTGTGACACCGTTGTCTTTATCCTTTATTATTGCCATAAACAGGCCGCAGCAATTTATTCTCTTTATTTTCAAGTGATAGATTTCCTGAACGTTGTCAGACCTACAGCCTAGTAGTCTATCGTGTCGTCCTAAACCCTGAGGGAGAAGAAACGCCTTAATTTGAGGAGCAGAGACAGATGAAGTAATAGCCTAATCAGAGACTCATAGGCGATGGTCAAGGACTCCTATGGCGATGCCGATGGTCATTCCAAATGGAGGAACTATATTGTTGTTTTGCTAACGAAAATTAAAGCGAAAACCTTCGTTAACGAAAAATTAAACATTTTCGTTTGCTAAAACTAAACCGGAAACTAAAGAAAAGTTTGTTTGTATGCGTATTTGTTATAGCACCCCTGCAAGCTCTCCACTCAGTGGCGCTCCCGACTACAGCGCGGACACTGCATCGGAGTTTCACGCCAAGGCGCTGAGCAATTGCGAGTGAAGGACTTGTCCAAGGTCCCTGCGAGGCGGCTTGAGATGGATTCGAACCTGCAACACTCCGGCTGCAAGGCAACGAACGTATACCCACTACACCACCGCGCCCCAACAAAAACGAAACCGGCCCAAAAAGATAACTGTGACCAAAACAGTCGTAGCCTAACTAATAATACCGAAAACATGCAGCTAAAACCTAAACGAAACAAATGAAACAAATCTGACGTCCTTGGATATTCAATGTCTTTAGGCCTACTCATAGGCCGACAGTAGACCCGAAATTCGGAGAATCTAGCTTTATAGATTCAGCGATATTCTTATACGACGTTAGTTAGGCCTACTTCCGATCTTAATAGATAAGATCATAAGATGTCAAAGACTATCGGAATTTGGGATTGTTTTAAGTTTTCCATATCAATATTATAAACCATGTGCACTGTAGCCTACATCGAGTGTATTGTATATTATTATATATTTACCTGCACGTGCATCAAAAGCTCTCGTTGAATGAATATAGAGTCTACGCTTATATAGGCTACTCGACAAGAATTTTTATCACTTTGATCGTTACAACTTAAAAAGACATATATAGGTCTAATTATAATTAGGCTATATAGGCTATATCATGCACGGTAACCTACAGCCCTACATGTAGGCTGAATTACATGCTTTCATACTGTAAGAATAATGGTTTATATATGTCTATAGGGGCCGTCCATAAAGTACGTCACGCTATTTTTGACCATTTTTGACCCCCCCCTGTCACAAACTGTCACAAATCTCGGACCCCCCCCCTAAAGTACGTCACACTTTCGAACAAAAAATTTAAAAACATAGCCATTTACCTAACCCTCTAAACCCTAGGATACTATCCCTAATCCCTCTGATAGTGGCGTGTGTCCCTAAACGCTTTGATAGTGACGGGAAATCAACTTTTATCCCGCCAGGCCGGGTTTTAGACACGCCTGGCCGGGCCGGGTCGGATTTTAGGTACTAATTAAGAACAAAAAATATAATAAAGAATTGAAAAAATAAATGTGTGACGTCACACATGGCCTGACCCCCTCCCCCCTGTCACAAACTGTCACACTTTCTTACACCCCCTCCTGGAGCGTGACGTACTTTATGGACGGCCCCATATCTGCAGTTATTGTCATGCATTGTTGATGGCTGGTATCAGTGAGCGAAACTAAGACCGGGTGTCTATTAACTAACACTAAGCCTTTGTGAAATTACTAAAAAAATCAGAACTAAATCAGATAATTATAGCCTAAAATCCCCCGCCCTAAATTATTATGCAGTCGAAACTAATGATAGCTAAAACTAAAACTTGAGAACCTAAGAGGAGAGGGAGCCACACCAGCATAGGCGTAGGAGGCGGGGTCCAGGAAATTTCGGGCAAATGTGTTTTTTTGGGCAAAGGAGGCGTGAGTGGAAAACGTTTTTTTCTAAAAATTTTCGGGCAAGCACGAATGGCAGGATTTTCTCGCACCAAAAATTTGCTGATGACTAAAAAAGTCATCAGATTTTTTCAAGTGAGAAAACCGGAACATTTTCGGATTTTCGGACGGATGACTAAAAAAAGGTCATCAGATTTTTTGGACCGAGAACATCGGGATTTTCCCCCCAAAATTGAAAAAATTCTTACGTTTCCTTTTCAGGCAAAAGTTTAATCTTTCCCCCCACTTCCGAAATGTCCCCTACGCCTATGCACACCAGCGATGTTGTGCCAGAGCAGCATGCTTGGTCCTATAGGAACAGATATTGGCTCGATCAAGTCGATCTGTAAGGAGAACGCAAAGAGCGAGATGAGGATGCAAAATAATATCGGCTTTTGCACATGGTCTTATAATACAGGAATTTCAATCACACCGATCCCACTCCGCTCTTCTCACCCCGCCCTCTTCCGTCGCGGCCTCATGGTGGTGGTGGTGGTGGTGGTGGTGGTGGTGGTGGTGGTGATAGAAAAGATGATGATGAAAGCAAAGGATAGAATTCCATGATCCGCATAAGCATTTTCCAGGTAAAAATCACATCTGTTCGAAGGCCTTGTATTGATGAGAGTTCAACAAGAGACAGACTATAGACCTATACACGTCATCAGCAGCGCCCGTGAATAAGCTGGTGCCCCGCGCTTGGCTGTCGAGTGGCGCTTTATAAATTTCGAGTTTACGATTACGATCAGCGTGTAAACAGAACGAATGACGTGCGTCCATCGGAAGGGGAAATGCTCAAGTGTTCAAGTGTTCAACTTCTCATGCATGGACTCGTTTCGATTTCCCTCAGTCTGCAGTCTTTTAGGTCTGCAGTGCAGTCAGTCAATTGGGCTGAAATCCAGAGTGGAAACAGAGGAACTGCCCAGGACACTTGTTTAGGATATTCATTCTAGTTCGCTCTGGTTGTTTTGTCTTAATTCATTTCAACAAGTCATCGTATTAAGATCACACGTGTTCTGTATAAGCTTAGATATTGAAACGCAGAGAATAATACGCTCATTTCATTCTCTTCAGCAATTCAGCCGAATATATAGTGAATAATGAATCGCAGAATCTTGGACGTGTATGCATGGACAGTTGGTCGTTTATTTCCCAGCTTTTTAGATCCTCATCAAATTGTAGCCTACTGCTTTGGGACAGAGACAGGTCTGCACAAATAGAATGAACTTCGTTTCACGGATTACTCAATCGTCTGCTGTAATAATCATTGCAGACCATCATGCCCTGATTGTAGGATGGCGTTACTGCACAGATCAATGCAGTGACGCGCACACTGCATGCAGCGCCAGCAGACCCGATGCAATGTGTAATACCCAACCACATGCATGGAAACTTATCCATGAGAAGTTCAGCAGATCAGACGGTGCATCTCCTCCATTCACATGTGAATTCTGCTGTCTTAAAGGATTGGTCAATGGTCATGCATCACTGCTGTTCATATCTGTCAGTCATGCATCACTGCTGTTCGTAGCTGTTGTCGTCCTTCGGTTCGTGGCGTTTCATGTGAAGTGCCAAGTGATCGGAACGTGCGAAAGTGCGTTCGCACTCCTTGCACTTGAATGGTTTGGCGCCAGTGTGCTTGCGGATATGTCGCGTGAGTTCGTCGGAGCGAGCAAAGTGCCAGTGACAGTTCGGGAAGCTACACCTGTACGGCTTCTCACCTGCAGTTAACAGTAACAGCAAACACACATCATTGGCAGAAAATACGAGATAATTAAAGCTGTTTTAGATGGTTTACTATCAAAACCGCGCACGCAAAACCACGCATCACAAAAACGCGCACGATCATTAGCCTACCGCGTACGGCAGAAAACACGAGATAATTAAAGCTGTTTTAGATGGTTTACTATCATTACCGCGCACTATCATAACCGCGCTTGTTTGCGCATCTGTTCAACTTCGAAATTGTAACGTTCTATATGGGTTTCGAACATTCCTTTGAAACTAGTATTCGGTCGACGATGCTAACCACTCTTGTTTGAGCATCTGTTTAAGCGGTGTGACGACAACTGGTCTACAGCCAACTCGTCAACGACAACTTGTCTACAGACAACTGGTCCGTCCAGCGCTTGAGAAATGGAAGCTGGATTAAATTAGTTTAGAGGTGAAATGGAGGCTGGATTGATGAAAAACGCAAGAGAAATTGAGACTAGATTAAGGTTCTTTTACATGTGAAATAGAAGCTGGATTGACGAAAATAACGCATGAAAAATGAAAGCTGGATGAAGGTATTTTTAGATATGAAATAGAAGCCGGATTGACGGAAATAACGAACAAGAAATAGAAGTTGGATGAAGGTATTTTTAGATCTGACATGGAAGCTGGATGCATGTTGAAATGCTTTATGCGGTTATGATCGTGCGCGGTAATGATCGTGCGCGGTTTTGTGAATCGCGGTGTTGTGTGCGCGGTGTTGTGTGCGCGGTTTTGTGTGCGCGGTTTTAACCGGATACCGTTTTAGATACCATGTTAATTCATCGAATGAATGAAGGTGCCTCGATCTCCTACAGGCCTATAATCACATCTAGGCTCTAGCTATTCGAAGACGCCATTCTTCTCTGCTCTGTCTTTTTGTCCTTTTGTTTTTTGGACATTGTCTCCCTATACTTTGTCCACTTTACTATTCGTCATTCATTCTTTCACACATCTCAATC
Organism: Lumbricus terrestris; assembly: GCA_949752735.1. NCBI lineage: Eukaryota > Metazoa > Annelida > Clitellata > Crassiclitellata > Lumbricidae > Lumbricus > Lumbricus terrestris. The sequence continues at coordinate 33,902,618 of OX457036.1, forward strand.
GTTCATTCGCTCAGTGATTCCATCATTCCGATTCATTCGCAATCTATATAAATAATTAGAAGACTCGGTGTGGCTGTTTGACGTACCCGTCTTTCTGTTTTACCGGGATGCATTTCCACAGTTTTTGAGCGTTTCAATCCAAACCTTCACTACACTATGTCGGTGTGGGCACAACTCGTGGAGGGATTGGCGCATCTCTACCACCATGAGGGCCAGGGTGGGGGCGAAAACCCTCATCTTCGCTATAAATTTCTATTCCAATGCCATAGTTTCACAGTTTTTCACTGAAACGTTGCAACTAGATAGCTATATTAGTTTAGAGGTGAAATGGACCCTGTAGCACTATAATAATTATTGCTACAGGGTCCACTTCGACCCACCCAACACACACACACACACACATTGGCCGGGAACGGGGTGAATCCTAAAATTTCGGAGAGAGAGAGAGAGAGAGAGAGAGAGAGAGAGAGAGAGAGAGAGAGAGAGAGAGAGAGAGAGGAAGAGAGAGAGGGAGGGAGGGACGGAGAGAGAGAGAGGGAGGGAGGGAGGGAGGGAGGGAGGGAGGGAGGGAGGGAGGGAGGGGGAGAGAGAGAGAGAGAGAGAGAGAGAGAGAGAGAGAGAGAGAGAGAGAGAGCAGATCGGGGCTGACGAAGGTTTTTTTAATTGACTGACCTGTGTGGATTCTCTGGTGAGCTTTCAAATGCGAGCTCTTCGTATACGCCTTGCGACAACCTAAATAAACAATGCAGGCAACAGTGCAACATTGCTATAATATACGATTTGATGAAAATGATGCGTTGTAAAGCATTGTATTATTGTATATGCATTGTATAGAGAATAATCACAAAATTAATGACAATGTAACAAGCGCAGAGATCTTGTTTGCTTCTTTGTTCATTAATCATCGTTTCGCCACAAATTCTGTAAAAGGGAAGGTCGATATCTTCCTGCCTTCTTACTTCTCATTCTCAATCCATGCAACTGCCTTCTGCGCCAGTAGAAGTAGTATAGTAGGCTATTTATTCTGCCCTAACCCACCCAAAATCGACTATTCCTTCTGGCACAGGAGACGTCATACACTCCTTGATCTGACCTTCTAACGGATCTGGTTTGACCTACCTCGTATAGGCCTAAATATTATTTGTTGAATTGACATTAAATTTTAGTCTGACCTCATTTGCTCGAGCTGACCTACTTTCGGAATAGAATTGACTGCGACCTACATTGACCCGATCTGACCTACTTCATGACCGGATCTCTTCCCGAATTCACTCCGTATGACCTACTTCTTCATCTATCTGCATGTAAGTGAATTATTATTTAGCTTTTCTGTTGTTTATCCAGACTTCAACTGATCCATCTGATGTCTATTTCTTCATCTGACTGCACTTAACCTATTATCCCACTTACCATGACTTGACTATAAATGATACTCTTGACCTGAGCAGTGACCAATCACGGAACACCAATAATTATCCATTCCTTGACCTGACCTATCACCTACTGTCCTAGTCGTGACGGTCTGGCCTGACCATAACTGACCTTGCCTATTTCTGTACCTGACCCCGATGCGCCAACTCGTAATACCTCTGTCCTGACATGCAGCCTCCTCCGTCTGCTAACCTGGGTAGGTGCAGAAGTGAGTCCTGCGCTTGTCTAGTTCCGGATTCGCCCTTCGGTTGTACTTGATGGTCGTGCAGCCAGGGTGGGTGGCCCTCGGTCGACCGGTGACCGGCGTCAGTGGGACATCGACCGCAGAGACACCCTGCGCCACTCCTCTGACGCTGCAGGTCATCTCTGATGCAGGCCTCGATGACGAAGACGCCGCCCCGCCGCTGGTGGATTTGATGGTGCTGTAGTACCGTCGGTAGGAGGGAGGAGAGGCTCCTGCGGGGTGGTAGGGCGGGAAGGGACCCGTCGACTGGTCGGGAGGACTGGGGAGGGAGTCGGGAGGAGAAGGAGGAAAGGGAATTGAAGGAGGAAGGCAGAACCTCGGTCCAGCGGTCATCTGGTGGCGTGTCGACATCACCTGCCAAAGGAGACAATGCCTCTGTATATAGTATCATCTATAGTATAATCTATGATGTATTGTATTGTATTATATTGCATTAGATTGAATTGTATCGCATCAGCGCATCGTATTGTACCGTATATCATAATAATTATAGTCTATCTCATTGTCTTGCACTATGGAATCGGCTTCTTTACTGACACGTTCTTGCGCTCTGTTAACTGGCATCACAAGCACATCTTTCCGCTGTCTCAAAAACTAGTCTATGATTTTATTTTCTCTGGATCTTTTGCTCTGATTGGTGTGCCCATGAAAGGCGCTTTATAAGTATGAATATACAATACATACGCTTACATTACAATACATTATGCAATATTATTATATTGTGTGCCATGTTTTGTTATGTCGCGTCGTGCTGTCATAATGCTATATGCTTCGTATGCTATATATGCTTTATAATTATGTAATATGCTATAAAGTATAAAGTGTATCTGCTGATTATATTCCATATTCTATATTCAAAATATTATTCATTCTAATTATATTCATTTTTTGAGCTGAGGTGCAGTGTAGCCAACGTTTGAGAATGCGACTATACAGCAATATGATGAACACTTGTCAAGTTCTGACCTCCGTTCGAAAAGCCTCGACCTTCGAGTATCGACATGGCGATTTATTGGCGTACGTCGACGAGAAGTACTCGGTGGGTAGTGTGGGTGAGACGTGGAAGTACTGACGTCCAGCCTCGAACCTCGTCGTCACGGTCGTTGAGTCTCTTGCGAACAGCCGGCATGAAGCAGCCTCAGAAGACCCAACCGGAACGCTGCTGGTCGATGCCGTCACGGTCCGCTTCAGATGGCGGAACTGGTGATGCGACGACTGACACGGAGGATGCCAGAAGAGACAGGACGGTCTGTCGTTGAAGGTCGCAGCCTCCTCTTCCACCTTGTACGAGGGAAGAGGGTAGGAGGACTCGAACGAAAAGTAGCTGCTTTCGTCTGGTAGCGGTAGGACGGAAGTCGCAGAGGTGGCTTCCGGTGGTTCCGTCTTGACGTGGACGTCGTTGGGTGGATCGTGGAGAGAGGTGCAGCTGAGGTCGATGGGGGCTCCTCCTCCTCCTCCGCCTCCTCCTCCTCCTCCGCCTCCTCCTCCTACTCCTCCGTGCATGCGCAGTCCCCCGGAGGATGAGGATGGGTCGAACTGTTCTGGCTTGGGATTGACGATGATCTGGTGGCGGGTGATTTTGGCTGCTGAGGATGATGAATCAGCGGCGGATGCATGCATGGTTGGATGGATGGTTGGATGGATGTTTGGATGGATGGTTGGATGGATGGTTGGATGGATGGTTGGATGGATGGTTGGATGGATGATGGGTGATCTGTCGATGGTGATCTCCGAGTGATGGACGGAGATGGAGCAGCGCAGACCTTCGATGACGGCAGATTCGATGGCACGAAACGCCTCCGTGAATTCAGTCCAGACGGAGTCCGGAATCCTCTTGTACGACGATCCTGCGGCGGTCCCTCCTCCACCTCCTCCTCCGAGCCCCGTCGCCCCTTCATCGCATCTGAGACCCTGGACGGAGGAGGAGGAGGGGAAGGTCTCCTCGCCATCCAAGTCCTCCTCCGATTGGAGGTTCAGACAGAGCTGGAACTCCTCCGAGCATCGTTTCCTGGTGTTCGTCGGTCTCTCTCCGTCGATCCAAGTGGTGTTCCTGTGGACGTCGTCCATCCCCTTCTCCAGTGCCATCGTTGCATCCATCTCCTGATGGTCGCCATCCTCCGTGTTCAGCTGCTGCCGCTGCAATAGAAGCTGTTGCTTGGCACCGAATTCCGTGCAGATCATCAGATCACTGTTGCTGCTGCCTCTGAAGTCGAACTCTGACACTCCTCCTCCTCCTCCTCCTCCTCCTCCTCCTCCTCCTCCTCCTCCTCCTGCTCCGCCTCCTCCTCCGTCAACGATGAGATCGTTGTCGCAGACGAGGGTCGGTTGGTAGACGGGAGAGAAGACGTCCATCGTGGGATCATCGACGCAGATGCGAACGGATCCAGATCCAGCGAAGAGAGGAAGAGATGGAAGAGGTGGAAAAGGTGGAAAAGAATGGGAAGGTGGAAGAGGATTAGCTGCGAAAGATGATGAAGAGAAGGAGGAGAAAGAAGAAGACGCTGAAGCTGAAGACATATCGCTATGCAACGACGATTCCTATAATTAATTATACGTATGAGCGATATATTGAAAGCATCTTCAACTCTGTTTCATTCAGTATATACACATACATAGTGTACATAATTAATAGCATTATATGCAGGGCTTAAAGTGTGGCTGGACGGTCATGGACGGCGTCCATGCACTTATTTTTAAATCTGAACGCCGTCCTGCCACTTATTAGCCATCAATGACTAGAAAGGTACGGGGCGTCCAGGCACTTCTTTTGGAAAGATAAGGGGCGTCCAGGCACTTATTTTTCCAAACTTTTAGCACTGATTATATGCATATGTGTGGTATGTATCTATGCGTGCATTGCATGTGGGGCGCGGTGGTGTAGTGGGTATGTTCGTTGTCCTGCAGCCGGAGGGTCGCATGCAGGTTCGAATCCACCTCAAGCCGCCTCGTTGGAACCTTGAGCAAGTCCTTTTTTGGTGCTAGGACAAAATGTCCCCGGACAAAATGTCCCGGACAAAATGTCCCGGACAAAATGTCCCTGGACAAAAAGTCCCCGGACAAAAAGTCCCCGGACAAAAAGTCCCCGGATAAAATGTCCCCGGACAAAAAGTCCCCGGATAAAATGTCCCTGGACAAAAAGTCCCCGGACAAAAAGTCCCCGGACAAAAAGTCCCCGGATAAAATGTCCCTGGACAAAAAGTCCCCGGACAAAAAGTCCCCGGTCAAAAAGTCCCCGGATAAAATGTCCCCGGACAAAATGTCCCGGACAAAATGTCCCTGGACAAAAAGTCCCCGGACAAAAAGTCCCCGGATAAAATGTCCCTGGACAAAAAGTCACCGGACAAAAAGTCCCCGGTCAAAAAGTCCCCGGATAAAATGTCCCCGGATAAAATGGCCCGGACAAAATGTCCCTGGACAGAAAGTCGCAGGGTAAAAGTGATGTCCCTACACTACGTCGCATAAGGCCTTTGTTTATTGTATACATGTACCGTTTCATATGAATTTCAGTTATTAACGAATACTGAGTGATCGTTTACTTCAAGGCATCCGTTTTTAAACTTAACGTGCCATATGTACAGTTGCCCGGAGAGGTGGGGAAATTTCTTAGTCAAAATGGGGGTGACGACCGGGGGTAATTGTCGGGGAATAAGTCCGGGAATATGACCAGGGGAAATGTCCGTTCCCCACCTAAACTACGCATCGCCGGCCTGTTGGAATTTTGTGCGGCTGCAGTATCACTCTAGACTGCGTCCGTGTGGGAGACTAAGCCTACGTCCAAGATGGACCGTCTTGTCCGACAATGCCCTCACCTGAAGACAGCCCACCATATGAAGCAGCTGTGTGGAATGGCAGATGTGTCTGATGGGAACCTCTTAACCTCTACCATAGTGGACCAGGGCCGTGTTCTGAAACCGCTCCTAATCCAAACAGCAGGAAATTCTATCATTTTCTCAAATTCTTCTGCGGTAATGTCACTTCTGGAAGGAATTCTCCCTCCATTTGAAGATGCCTAGATTAAACATTGGCCACTGCCTGTAGGCCTATATCGGTCGCCCAGTCACTGTCGCCAGCGCAGAGCTCTACTGCCAATTGAAGACATCTAAATCCACCATCTCAAAGGAGATGCCTGGTGGTCTTGCGGCTCTTGCCCTTGTGAACAAAATCGAATGCATTGTATCTGACCATTATGTTCATGTCATGCCACTGCATAGTTAAGTCCTCACGCTAACGATCGAGAAATAATTTCTCGACTGATCGATTGTCTCACCAAAAGAACCTTATAATTAGGATAATTTATAAACTATCAAAATAATGAGCGATCCGGACACACACCTTCAAGACTGCCTATATGTAGGACAAACGCAGATACTATGAAAAATAGCTGAGCCCCTTGGCAAATTTGTACATTTCTGACGCAAGAATCGGAATTCTTCTAAAATAGTGAACCAAAATAATGCAGCTTGCAATTGGTTGATTTGCTAAGAATGTTCCGTTATATTCAAAATGACTCGTTTTAATGCATTCAGTGAAGGTGGTTTTCTGACAGAAGCTCTTTTTCTCAATGTAGGTGCGCCTACTGTTAGGCGCCCATGCGCTGGGTTTAGGTAGTGTATGGACAATTGGACATTACTTTAATCCTGGGACATTTTGTCCGGGACATTTTGTCCGGGACATTTTGTCCGGGACATTTTGTCCGGGACATTTTGTCCGGGACATTTTGTCCGGGACATTTTGTCCGGGGACTTTTTGTCCGGGGACATTTTGTCCGGGGACATTTTGTCCGGGGACATTTTATCCGGGGACATTTTGTCCGGGGACATTTTGTCCGGGGACTTTTTGTCCGGGGACATTTTGTCCGGGGACATTTTGTCCGGGGACATTTTATCCGGGGACATTTTGTCCGGGGACATTTTGTCCGGGGACTTTTTGTCCAGGGACATTTTGTCCGGGACATTTTGTCCGGGACATTTTGTCCGGGGACATTTTGTCCGTCCACGCCTTTTTTGCAATTGCTCATGTGCTTCGACGTGAAACTCCGATTCAGTGTTCGCGCTGTAGTCAGGAGCGCTTCTGAGTAGTAATTCTTGAAGGGGCGCTATGACGAGTGCGCATACATGCATTCATCAATGCAATTTGAGGTATATATGCATGATCTACAATGTGAATGTAAATGCTGATTGGTTGAAGTAGTAGTATAGGCTATAGTAGTAGTGAGTGGGCTAGTAGTAGTAGTAGCAGGGTAGTAGTAGTAGTAGCAGCAGCAGCAGCAGTAGTAGTAGTAATAGTAGTAGTAGTGGTAGTAGTAGTAGTAGTAGTAGTAGTAGTAGTAGTAGTAGTAGTAGTAGTAGTAGTAGTAGTAGTAGTAGTAGTATAGTAGTAGTAGTAGTAGTAGTATAGTAGTAGTAGTAGTAGTAGTAGTAGTAGTAGTAGTAGTAGTAGTAGTAGTAGTAGTAGTAGTAGTAGTAGTAGTAGTAGTAGTAGTAGTAGCAGTAGTAGTGGTATAGTAGCAGTAGTAGTAGTAGTGGTGGTGGTGGTAGTAGTAGTAGTATAGTAGTAGTAGCAGTAGTAGTAGCAGCATACTTCTATTATAGTTGTTGCTGTAGTTATTTTAGTAGTTGTTGTATAGTAATTTTAGTAGGCTACTGCGGTACTATAAGTACTGAACCTTCCATTCTTAGTCAGGCCTACGTAGTTAAACATACAGTTTTTCACCATATTCTTCAGATACAATACTTTGAATTTAGGAAATGCAACAAAAGAAATATCAATCTGACCAGATTTCTTTGTCTCTCTTTGGCGGATATTCGCTAATCCTATTGAGATGAGTTATGTTACACTTTCGACGACGACGATGACGATGATGATGACGACGGTGATGATGACGGTGATGATGACGACGGTGATGCAGCCATTGAAATGTGCAGAGCAGGCGTGGCTATCAATGCCAGCAGCTTAAGTCGAAGACGAAGTTTCCGCAGCTTAAGTATCCGGCGATCAGAGCGGACAGTGGAGACTGCATGGACAGACAGTGCGTGGTCATACGTCGCCGGACAATTAGAAGCTGACCAGTGGACGAACTCTGCCATGCTTCACGTCCGCTGCCATTGGTCAACCGACGGCTCTTGTCCAGTCGGATGCCAGCCACGGATGCTGCCTCTGCTGCTGCAGTTGCCCTCCGCTTCATTGCGATGCTTAGCACTGCAGGCTCCAATCCATCGACGAGCTTAAGGAGCACCATCAACCAACACTTTCATAATAATTTTACCAGCTTTTGTGTTTTGTATTTTATGCCTATTTTTAAAAGTGTTCGCAGTTTTTTTTTTATCGTGGATGCTGCAATATAAAAAAATGCGAAGTCGCAATTAGTTACTTACTTACTTATAGTCACTCATAGAGTATAGTTAATTAGTTATTTATAGTATATTTACCGCGCCTAGGCTTACTGTAACTGAACTAAGTTGTCTGCTTGACACCTATTCCCAGAAACAATAACACCACAAGAAAAGCATCTTCAGGCACTTAACACTCAGCAGCGCCTATAGTAGGCCCAAGCATGTTATAAATGTGTGTGCGGTTACAGGTAACATAATTAACGCCGGCTACTTAACTGAAGCTACAGTCAAGACAACTCTGCATTGTCAACTTTAGTTGAACTGCATGCTTGCACGAACACACTAGCTCTGCAGGCACTAATGGTGCAGGAGAACTCATCAACCAGGGAAACAGTAAATGGGGGAAATTGAGGTCAAACTTAGGCTTGATTAGGAATTGATTATCTGAAATCAGTCAGGAAAATATTCTTTATAACATGATGCTTGTGGTTACAGCTAGTTCAAGAAACTAGAAAGTGCTCAAGATTACTGAAGTTAGTCTCTATATAGTGAATACTGCATTTTGTAGTGTATGCTGCATAGGTTAATGTTAGAGGCTTGGACCTCTTGGATAGTTCTGTCACAGTCCAGCAGATGCTGAACAGCAAAACAATTACAACTATAATATTCATCGTCCAAACACTGTAAACGTGTTCACCTCCAGCTAACCTATAGTCTTCTGTAACTTCAGTCATTTCGTTATGTGCAACCATTCACAATACGCACGGCTTCTATGGTGATTGAACAAAGGAAATTTATCATGTAGAAATATGAGTTTGTTCATTGCACTTGATGCCAGTGAGAATCGCCCACCATTCATCAAGAACCGTAACCGAAAGAGGTATTTCAATCTCCATTTTCACCGTAAAACTGAATACAGTATTTCTACAGCTGTTCGAAAGCACCAAGAGGCTCATGATTTGCACTAAACAGCAAATCAGTAAATACGGTAGATGTGTTTTTACACAATTATGTAATTGCATCATGTAGGCCATTGTGTGACATAGCCGCAAAAAATAGCAAGTAAAATATTTCGTAGTCAAAGTTAAGAAAACATTAACGATCAACTCAACATTTGATTGACTTGCATGTAAAAGTTTTTTGACCAACTTGACTTGGCTGACTCGATCAAACACACAGTATATGATATGAGATTGTGTGCACTGGCATGGTATTAATTGCTTTGTCCTTTCTTAGTAGGAAAGCTCAGTGCTTTCATGCAGTAATTAAAAGGCTCTATATGAACTATCTTGATATATATATAAAAAATATTACAGCAGACAGCAAAAGGCCAAACACATTCTGTATTGTATATTTTGTTCAATTTCAAAAGAGATTCTGAAAAGAACAATTTTTGTTGCTTCAAAATCGTACAGATAGAATTTTAATTGTTGTACACAACACAATGAAATACATCATATCATAGAGTGCTTATGACTCTGAGCAAAGGTGCCGAGCTAATTATCATCAAGACCCTCAAGAGCTGCAAAAGGAAGAACAACCTAGATGGTAGAATTGGACAAAAGGACAAAAGACGTGTTTGCCTCTCTTGAAAGGACACTGAGCATACCTGTGTCTTTGACCTTAGATACTGTAATAATAACAATAATAATAATTATGACAATTTATATGGCGCAGTAACACAGCCATGCCGTTACAAGGGCACCATTACTGTATTACTGTAAGTAATGTTACACTCCAGAACTAGTATTCACATGTACTTTTCAAAAGGAACTCACTCACCCAATTAGTTTCAGATGGTCTCAAGAATTTCCAAGAGCAAATTGCTAGCTCCAAGATAAGCCCTATCTACATTTTAATGAGAAATCAAAACGGTCTTGTAACACCAAATGTCAATAGCTTTTTCAAGAAAAGGCTATTGACTAAAAATTTATCAGAACCACATTCACTCCACATACACTGAGCTGTGCTCAGCTGGACTGTTGGCATAAAAGACAATACTTCCTGGTTGCTTTAGACAATTCTTTCTCTGTTATAAACGCAATGAAATGAAGCTAGATAACTATGCAGCAGGCAGCTCCCCAAAGGAGCTATACAAATGTCAAAATGAAAAACTGTCCTAGATGGCTGTAAATTTTTACAGTTATGAGCAATATAAATTCACTAATACTTTTGACAGACTTTCTGAATACATATTTGCATACATGACATGCTGTCTCAACAAAAAGACTCCGGCTTATTCTTTGAAAAAATTCACATTTCATTTGTACAAATTTTCAAGAAAAACTTAAATGTTTTTATGATTTCTCAATAATTAGTCTGATTATGAAACATCAATTATATTATTTATCTATTCTTAACCTTAATATTTAACTATATATATTACTACAAAGCTAAGTAAAAATGTTTGACAGATTTCACGATAGGTTAAATTGAAGTCGATGTAACACTGTAGTAAGCACTCGTTATAACAGATTTCTTGGCATAACAGCCATCGTACAAACGAGTACAATGGAGCATTTATGTACACTGGCCATGTCACGCGTTTACTCCCGACCGCTGTGTTTCTAAAATAACACAAAAAGCACAAAATTATGTCCAGTACTGAATGCTAATCCCATTTTTCCATATTGTTATAGGCTTAAACTGATGACTTGTATCTAGTTAAAGAGTAGCACTTAAGAAATTTGAGTTTTCAATTACTGTGGAATAATTGGCTTCAAGATCTATATCAAGGTAGTCTTTAGCATGAGCTGTAGCAATGATGTCTGCAGAACACTAATTATCAGGAAATTAATTAAATATATTAAATTACGAATCTCAGTCATCGCAGTCATTGGTTTGAGTAATTTGAAAGTTGTGGAATGGACCTAGGTTAAAAAAATGGACCTAGGTTAAAAGAAATCAACAGAGAATGGAAAATCAGAAACCAGTCATTGAGTGCAAGTGCAACTTCACCACATTGTTCAAGATTAAAGAAGAACGTGCATCAGCTTGAGTGAAGTTTCTTGAGAGAGAAAGATAATCTCCACGAAATGATCCAAGGTGTAATTTTGAAGAGCAGACTTATTCTGGATAGAGTGAATGCTCAAGCAAAAGAAATTTATCTTCTGCAGTAACGAGATGGCAGAGGCTGAATTTGCTGAAACCTGCAGCTATTGTGCAAACAAACCTGGTGTGAAGAATTCGATCGTAGTGAGCTTGTTGATCCTTTTCTGGAAATTGTCTGAGACGATCGTCTTCTAGAAGACTCCGCCCTCTCCTTCTCGGCGACACTGGATGCCCTTGAGCCATCACCAGGACGAATTCCTTCAGCTGATCCGGACTCCAGTTGTCTAATTGATCCAGAAGATTTCTCACGAAGCAGCCTTGATCCAGGCTTTTGATCCGATGGATCAGGAAGTGCCGCTGCTCCTTGACTGCTCTGACTGGATCGAGACTGTGATCTTGAAGTGGTTGTCTGATTATTATCGGCCTACAACAATAGAAACATCGTAATTGACATTTCCATGAGCAGGATCGCTCTGTACTTGACAGCTTCATTCAAAGCTTCTCAGCTGCTTTGACAAGATGACCCATAGCATACTATGTATGCATGCAAATTATGCATGAAAGTAGACATTTGCTAAAGTCTCTTTCCAATGCCTAACATAAGTGCTAGTGAATTGAAAAAGCTAATTTCAGTTTCAGTGAAAATGTCATGGCCATGGATGCCATCCAACCTATGCATATATTTTCCTATTCAAGTCGTTCCATATTCAAGTCGTCCAAAGTGAATTTGCTATAAGCCTAAGTTCAGCTGAAAATATTTTCGTTCATGGTGATTGTCTGTTAGCTGTAATTTATTGGTCAATTACTTGACATCAATTTGAACAAAATAATTTATGCAGTGAAATTATGTGGTTTTACTTTGTGGTTTGCAATCTACTGCAGCACCTGGATCTTCACATGGCACTTAAACAAAACATACATAATAAACAGCCCTTACTGTTCTTGGAGGCAGTTCTTTACAAGCCTCTTGAGTTGTACTGTGAATCTCTTGATGAGCAGCGACCAGAAATTTCCTCTGTTGATCATGAACTGAAAAATAAAACCACACGGGCTATTCTGTTTACTTCAATATTCCCATTCAATGTTATTGGAGTAATTGATCAGCAAAAATGCAATAGAAAGGTTCGCACATGGACTCGACACAGTGACAGACTAAGAAGAGGCTACCGTTGTGTAAAAGCACACTCGACAACATAACATGGTTGTAGCGATAAATCCAAATTTTATTTAATTCGCTTGTGGAATACATGCTCATAATTATGCATACTGCTACAACTCAGTCCATGGTCTATGGTGGCTCACCAGCTGGAATCACCTTTGTTGTGAGCTGTGCTAGAGCACCTATGTTTGTCTCCCCACAGTTTTGCAAGCACCTCAAGTCTGTAATATCCATACATTGTTTCACTGGTTTGGGTCGAGAGCCACACAGATTTTTTATAAGTTTTCTTAAAGTGCTGCTTTATAAATGTCACAGTAAAATTACAAAATAACAATTACCATTACATGTGATAATGAAGCACTCTGTTCACATAAGGAGACACCAATACATATGAACATCCATATCAGATATATATATCTGATATGTATATATATATATATCTGATATGAACATACATATCAGATATATACATAGCATATATTTTGTTACTTTGAACTATATATATGCATGTGTCCATCTATGAACTGAGACACATAAAATCGCAGCTTTTACATATATTTCAACTGCAGGCTCTATACACACGACTGTACAACTTATCAAAATCAAACGCATTTTAACACAGCTTCCAGATATATGCAGCAAAAAAGCAGCAGATTTAATTGTTGGGTTCGATTGGTCGTTGCATAAAATGTTCAGAAGCGGTCGGTTCAAGTAATCATTGCTGCAGAAAACCAATGGAACTGGTGTCCTAGCCATACAGTCTGAACTGATTTTGCAATAAAACAAAGAAAAGTCGTACTGTAAAAATGATCAATGCTACTGTAACAATCAACGGTCGCTACTAAGCAGAATTGGTCAGCAAGCAAAACTTCAGGGTGAGCTTAATTAGAAACCAAGAGGAAAGATACTCACCCTTTTCTCTCACATACTGCTTCTGAACTTCAGGCAGCAGGAATCCATAAACCAACTCAGCCACTATTTCCTCTGATTGCATTGCCGTGCGTCTGCAAAAATAAACAGGCAAAGGATCTACATAAATGCCCAGATGAGCATATACATACAATACATACATACACACATACATGAGAAACTTTTCTGAACAGATAAATCTGTATCCAAAACTATATGTATATACTCAGATGAAACATAATGAAACTTGGGAAACAAACATTTTTCAATGAAATACGACCTTAAACTGAAAAGGTCAAATGTTTCAACCCTCATAGGCATTGGCAATGTCTTTGTCCTATGGTCCTGCTCAGTATATTGGGCATGACCTATACAATGAAAAGGCAAGGGATACGATGGCATGACCCAGTCATGTCTTGTTTATTATTTGTAGATAGCACACTTGCTCCCCCAAATACGCAACTACATACACTGTTGAAATTTTTACATACACATTACCAAAAAGTCTAATAGGTTGGCACACACCCTTTCAGACCATAGTACAACTCGGATATAACTGCTGCCAGGAGATCGTGCAGTCAGTATGAAAGGTCTTAGAATTACTCTCATCTACCTTTCAGAAACGACCAAAGTCACAGTAAGCATACAATGATGCTGTCATATAACAATGTGTATTGTCATATAACAATGATAAGACTAAGTCACAAACCTGGATTCCGCCTCATACGCTGCATCATTTATTTTCTTGGCCATGTCCTGAATTTCCGACCTTGCTTGTTCGTCTGCCCTTCTGTCCAAGGTCATCAAAATTACGTCTTGGAGATAGACATCAACACTGTCCTGATGAACCTTCACAACCTAAATAGACAAAAATTCAACCAAACTATAGATAACAAACAACAGTACCGTAGCTATACTTTGCTACTACCATTCATATTGCTTTTCAAGGTACCATCATAAACTTCATTCATTTGTCTATTGATGAATTTATATAGAGCCTCTCAAAGGTGCTTCCAACTTTAGCACTACCAAAGTGGAGGTGGATCCCAGCAAATATTGACCATTCCTGAAGAATGTTTCATACATTTCTTTGATGTCCTTAGGGATCCTTTCTTCCAAGGATGAAAAATAAACATGGATAAGGAAGTCAATGAGAAACCAAAAGTTAATTGTAACTAATAATGTCTGTGTTGCATGTGTAGACAGTTTAGTTTGTGCTCTTGGTGCAGCCTCACAACAGGACACCCTGTTAAACAGCTTAGCTAGCCCTGATACTCGTTTACCAAAGACGGATGGCTGAGTTGGTTGCAAGTGAAACAGTACAAGTTGTAAGTGAAACAGTACTGAAGTAAACCTGGCTTCATTTTGCAAGTGAAACAGTACTGAAGTAAACCTGGCTTCATTTTGCCTAACTTCATTTCATCTGCCAGCATCATATCATTGCATCAGTAGGGAATGGTACTCATTTACTGAACAATAAATGATGAAGATTGGAATAATATTCCACAAATGGTTACCCATCTATTTACCAACATGGCTTAACTCCCATGCACCTTCCAGCATCATATTAACAACATCATAATATTACAAGAATGTGTATTGTCATATAAGAATGTGTATTGTCATATAAGAATGTGTATTGTCATATAAGAATGTGTATTGTCATATAAGAATGTGTATTGTAATATAACAATGTGTATTGTCATATAACAATGTGCATTGTAATATAACAATGTGTATTGTCATATAACAATGTGTATTGTCAAATAACAATGTGTAATTGTCATATAGCAATGTGTATTGTAATATAACAATGTGTATTGTCATATAACAATGTGTATTGTCATATAACAATGTGTATTGTCATATAACAATGTGTATTGTACCTGCTTGAAAATTTCATCCTCCTCCCGTCGTCGTCTTTCTTCAACCTGCCGCAGTCCAGATTCCTCTGCCTCCCGGATGCGCCTCTGCCTCTCAGCAAGCATCGAGAACGCCTGGATGCGGCGTTCCTCCTGCAGCCGAATCAGTTCCTTGTTGAGGAAGTCGAGAGCATCTCCAAGACTCTCACCCTCCACTGCACTCAGCGCCTCATCCACGACACCTTCCTAGAGTAAGGAAAGGGTAAGGGTACATAGGGTAAGATAAAGAATGGTAAGGAATGACAAAGTATGTAAAACAAAGGCAACGTCATGAAGGTAAATTCAGATCTATTATAATGTAGAATCAATTTAGATGAAGTAAGCAGGTAATTAGAAGGTGTAATAGTTTGTACCTACATACACCTATACATGCATCTGGTATCTAGATATGCATACAACTATACATGGCACCTCTTAAGGAACCCTTGAAGGCATCATTTCACTTATGGTTTTAGTTTTTTAGTTTTTGTTTCTGTTTTCGTTTCAGTTTGTTTCACTTCGGTTTCAGAAGAGGTCCACTTAATCAATAATGATGTTGGCATAAAATCTGAAGTAAAAATGACTGAATGTGATGAACCTTTTGTTGAAACAGTTCTTGCTGCTTCTGCCGTTGCAGTGCAGCCATCTTCTCATTGGTCATCGCCTGCTGTCCTGCGCTCTGAAGCGCGTGTGTGCTGCGCAGTTCCTGGATCAGTTCCATTCGCTTCTCTTTACCCTCGTACATCATGTTCTGCACCGAACGACCTCGAAGAACTTGCTGCAGGAAGATGGCAGCCAACTCTCGATCCTCATCGCTCTGTGACATGTTGAAACAAATATATAATTATTATAATAATACCGTAATAGCAGTCAGTATCATTATTACCGTTTTTACCTGAAATACAACAAATAAATGATCCTTCAGGAATTAAAATGTTTGGAGGAGAAACAAATGACATTGTCATGTTGTTGCTGTATTTATTCTGATTTAATGTTGTAGCAGTTACTGCAGTGATTCTTCTTTTATATTCGCATCTATCTATGTCTGTTTTTTATCAAGCACATTTACATTTGCATAATCTTCACCAATGATTGACTGATTCATTACTCAATGATTAATTGATTAACTGACTGACCAGTAATCAGATGAATAGAAGATTATGCTGGAGAGAGAGAAAGAGAGAGAGAGAGAGAGAGACAGAGACAGAGAGATAGACAGAGACAGAGACCGAGACCGAGAGAGAGAGAGGATTCCTAAATGTATTGACCTGATCTGGAAAGTCAACACTTGGTGTTGGTGGTCGAGGTGCAGGTCTTTCGACCTTCTGCAGGAGTCTCAGAGGCTTTGGAGGCTGTGATGCTTTCAGCTGCTTCTCCTTCAGATTCTGAAATCAGACAATATAATAAGCTTAAATTATGTGTATTATTGTGTAAACTGTAGAGCAGCGGTTCCCAACCCGTGGCCCATGGGTCAAATGTTGCCCGCCAGGCCTAAGAAAATGGCCCGCATCTCTCAAAGAACGCACACAAAGTTACACTGAAATGTGAATCTGAGGCATGGATAGTCTGACATCAGAGAAATATCCAGTTAAAGATCCATGAGCTTGAAAGCTAAGGAGAAATAGTGAATTTTGAGCAGTTTTTTTAAGGAGAAAGGAAGTGAATTTAAGCTACAAAGCGAAAGCAGACACTGATTCCATTCCCTGGGTGCAGATGTTTGGAATGCATGCGAGTCCATAACTGTTCTGCATCGGAGACATGTAATTGATGATCGCAGGCAACAAGGAGTTAGTAGTGAGAGAAGGCAGGGAGGTGTATTGGTGCTGAAGGAGGGGATTTGTAAGTCAAAAAGACCAATTTAAATTTGATCCTGGAATGAACAGGAAGCCATGATGAAACATTATGGTAAGATGTCCGACTGTAGGACAATACAACAACTTCTATTGCAATCCATTCAAAAATCAGCTAGCAAACAGAAGCTATTCTCTACCTTGTGAATTCCTGCGAGCTCCATCTCCTGGCGATATTTTCGCTTCATGAATCCGGTTGAAGTGGTGAGCTGTCGTTTCGGAGGTCGAATTGTCGGCAGCAGGATGTAATCAGGCAATGAGTTTTCTAGCTCCACAAGACCTGTCACAAGATGAGTTACAACAAGAGTCTCATGTTAATCATGAGAAGCTAACAACAACAACAGCAACAGCAGCAGCAGCAGCAACAACAACAACAACAACAACAATAGGGATAAGAATAGGAATAATAGCAAAAGTAATGTAATAGTGATAATAATAATACTAACATTACCACTACTAATATTTAATAAAATCGGCAGTCAGTGCATTAAATGCAATATATATCATAGGTGTGATATCCAATAGCCTGTGTTGGATATTGTATGAATAATTTGAATAGCTTAGATTAGACCAAATGCAACTAAGCTGTTATCAAATACCAATTTGGACTAATATTACAGACTAGAACAGATTAGGCCAAAAAAAATAATGCTGTGTTTCCGGTAACAGAGCTAAAACAAATTGGGTAGGTAGGTCGAAAAATATTTTTATTTTGGTAAAATATTTTTATACAGTGACTATACGAAAAATTATACCGAAATACTCTTTTTTGCGTATAGGTACACGCTGCAACAAAGTACGTGTTCTAAGCAAGTATAAACTGCCTATTTCCCTGTACCTAAAATTGCTCTAGAAAACAATTCTATTAATTTCATTTTGTTGACATCCTTTCTGGTAAGATAAAGTGAGAAGGGAATGGGAAGATGAGCGCGAACAAAACATCACTGCTAGGGATCGTTCCAGACTGATCGAGCCAGTGACTAGTTACACCTAGAGGTTGCTAGATTTATTTTCCCTAGTCACCCTTAGAGGTGACTCAAGTGAGAATGATAAGGCTAGAGGTTTCTCAAGACTGGCAACCAGGAAGTAGTTAGGCAGGCGTGAAACTCTAAGGCAATGTCAATGTAAATAAAAAAAATTACGCAAAATTTTCCGAGTCGCTGCAATAAAAGTGAGTCGATTGGGTAACCGGAAACACAACATTTTTTTGCCTAAGATCCAACTCTATACGGAAGGCAATGTCACCGTATTATGTCAAAAAAATTAGGAGAAAAAAAAATTTTTTAATAAAATTTTTTTTTTTAAATAAAATTTTTTTACAAAATTTTTTGAGTCGCGGCAATAAAAGAGGGTCGGTCGGGTTACCGGAAACACAACATTATTTTTTTTTGGCCTTAGCATAGATTACGCTATGATTAAAGAAGAAATGATTAGATTAGATTCGTCACTTGCCGTCGTATGTCGTCAGATATCTATTCTTGACAACATACTGGTCGGCCAAACGATCAACAAATACTCCGATCCGTGTCAACGGAGCAAAGGCCTGCGAACCAAAGCTGGAATAGTCCGCCACTAGACTGCGACGCTCCAGCTTCCCCTCGACCTTGCCTTTCTTCAAGGTCAGTTTACGAATAGCTGTGGAAAGAAGAAACTGTGTTTTATCATGTGTGCCATATCTATCCAAAGCATCATTGCCATTATCATCACCAAATGCCTATTCCTTGATGACGATGATGATGATGATGATGATGAAGTTCAGTAAACATTTCTACGGCAAACTGTTATAGATCACGCAGTTCTGACAGGATATAAAAAGGTGCTAAATTAATATCCAGATAAATATTAAATCCATTGCAATCATCTCGACATCATCTTATCAGCATGCTCTCATCATCTTATCATCATATTATCATCATCACCTGTGCCACAGAGAGAGATCTTTAATAGGCTCTAAAGAAATTCCCAATACATAGGTATAGACCAGTTTCTGAAGTGATGCTTTGCCATACAATCCTATGACAAGATGACCTTAAACCTCTGACCTTGTATTCATACTCAATTACTGACCAACAAGTGATGGAAGACTGAGTTGGTACTTGGTTTTTATGGAAGTCATAAGTATGCATCCACCTAATACTAAGAGAAATAAGTTTTCCTGAAAGCCAACTAACCCCTCATGAACTCATGTCGTATTTTGGCAACCTTTTCCTTCTTCTCCAGCTGCTTACGTGCCCTGATAAAGATAGAGAAGAAACTGGAAACTATATCTCTTAAAGTCTCATTTTAAAGAGTTCATCAATGGGTTCTAACAACAGTACAATAGAGAATTCAAACCAACAATCTGATCTTTTAAAGTTAGTGCACTGTTATAAAAACATGACAAAGACATAAAATGACATACATTTGGAAGTTGCTCTCAAAAGACATGCACACAGATCTACACATATTTGTCAGTTATTCACTCATTCATAAATTCATTGCAATGATTTATATAGCACCCTTCAAGTTACTACACAGGAATGCTCTCTACCCAAGCTCTGCTAAAGAGGACAGACTTTTAAAGATTGTGAAAGAATGATTGGCAGTAGGCACAGGTACGGAAGGAGACCATTCCAGGCCATAAAAATAGCAACAGAGAAAGCACATCGCTGTCTGATAGAAGTGCATGCATATGGGACAAGAAGTTTATTCGTGCAGTTAATAAATGTTACTTTAATGTTAAATTGCCTTACAAGCCATGTAAGCAGAATTTAATTCCTTGATTCCTCTTGAAAGAAAAAATAAGTTTAAATTGATAATTGCTCAAGTTATAATTAACAAAGGCATAAAGATATTCCGTGAGTAATTAAGCAATAAATTACTAAATGCATGACCTACAAACTTTGCTTACCTCACCTAAACGCAACATAACAGTCTACCTTACCTAACCTCTAACTAACTTCGAGCATCCAAATGTAAACTGGTCAGAATATGATACAAACCATATTCTGTTGAGGCACTTTGTATTCAGTTCTTCATTCTGCTCTTCTCTCTGCTGAAGCAGTTTTATTAGCACTTTCAATCTTGCCGCTTGCAGCCTGTGCATGAAAATAATGTTTGAAAAACAGAGACTATCCAGTTAGAACTCTAAACATGGTGTTAATTGTCAATTCTTTATGGGACTAATCAGTCCACCTCTATAACATGTGCGCAATGCGCATGTGAGCACGCTTGTGTGTGATTTTCCTTCCAATGAGACATTTCAAAACTGATCACATCAGTGGTGATTTTCAAGCTATTCAATACTATTCATTTAGATTTTAATAAGCTAAACTTTGCAAGCAACTGGCATAGCGTGTTGAGTTTGTTTGTTTGTATGCGCACTTGTTATAGCACCCCCTCAAGCTCTCTACTCAAAGGCGCTCCCGACTGCAGAGCGGACACTGCATCGGAGTTTCACGCCGAAGCGCTGAGCAATTGCGAGTGAAGGACTTGCCCAAGGTCCCTACGCGGCGACTTGAGGTGGATTCAAACCTCGAACCTTCCGGCTTCAAGGCAACGACGCCACCACTACACCACTGTGCCCCACAACGTATTGAAAATCAGTGTGAATGAGTATCCTCTGCTGCACTGATAAATAAATAAAGCATAGCCAGGCACAGAATCTAAAATCTACTCATTAATGTATATTCACTTGTCGATTTCCTGCTCTCGAAGCGCCCATTCCCTTCTTTCCTGTTCCTCCATCATTCGGCGCCGTTTTTCCAGCTGAGTCGTATCGGTCAGTGGAGGAAGAGTCGCTTCCCAGGCACGCTTTGCTCGAGCACGTTCAATCATCTCCACTTCAGCGAGACCAGCTGGAAGACCACACTCTAAGGAAGAAGGTAAATAACAGGTCATCAATAGATTTTCAAAATATATTAAAGTCTAATAAGATAGATTCACATGTTCATATCCACATAGGATCAAGTTAAAATCTATTTTGGAGTGAGTCAATCCATTTAGGAACAAGTTAATATACTTATGATTTTTCACATCATGTAGCAGCACCCCTTCTCAGCCTGCCGATAGTTCTATGGCCATCAACGGGCGAGCAATATCTGACGTACCATTCCCACAATCTTTTATTAAGCAGTGCTATACAAATTGTCTGTTACGGTTACACTCAGAACATTCTTACCATAAGATAGCAAGGCCAGGGTCAAGGCTTCTGGCTGTGTCCCTGGTTTGACAACGTAGTCTGGACTGTATGGGTCGGTCTGTGCCTCGCTGTCACGATAATCAGTCTGCGTCTGGACTGTCTTCTGCGCTGGGGTTGGCGTTCGGTGCTTTTCAATGACTCCACGAGCAGACATAGTGTCCTGACTAAAATGTAACACTGATTGCAGTGCATTCCAAAGTATCCAGATAAGAGCTGACTTGTACATAAATCCTCAGACATATTGTAACTAAATCAGGAGAGACAATGAAATGAAAACAATTGGTCAAATATAAAAATTACTTTATTAATAATTAACAGAAGCATGTTAGACTTAGAATAGGTGCTGTACATGAAAATGGGACACTAAGAAGGACAGAAAATAGACATTTTAAGAAAGAATTATACTCAGAAACATGCCGACATAAAATAATGGGATGCTATATAAACAACAGCCGTCCAAAATAAAACACTCACAAGTGTTTTAATTGGGTTTTGAAGTTGAAAACCAAAGGTAGGAACCATGATGTAGGAAATACGATGGTGACCGCACTTCCTATCTATCGTGTGTATTGATTTTGGCTAGAATCTTTTTCTGTCGATGGTGGCGCTAGAGTCTCACCGTGTGCGCATCGGCGGTGTTTGCTTCAGGTTTATACGGACAATGTTTTGAAATTGTATTAAATGATGTGGGCTATGCGATATTTTTTGTTATTCATTTTATTTTACTTTTTTCATTTCTAAAGCGTCACTTCAATATCGCTACTTAGAGGCGCTCCCGACTACAGCACGGGCACTGCATTGGATTTTCACGCCGAATTGTTCGATCTTCTTGTATGCGCGTGTGTCTGAGTGTGTGTGTCTGTGTGAGTGTTTGCATGCGTGTATTTGTGTGCGTGTATGCATGTGTGTATGTGTGACCGTATGTGTGTGTGCATGTGTAGTTGTGCGTGCATGTGTGCAATGTGAGTGTACGTATACGTGCATGTGTGTGCATGGGTGTGCATATGTGTGTGTATACGTGTCTGTGTTTGTATGTGTCTGTATGTGTCTACGTATGTGTGGGTGTGTGTGCATGTATGTTTATGTATGTGTGAGCGTATGTGTTTGTATATGTACGTATATGGGTGTGTGTTTGTGTGTGTAACTATTGCTACTTACAGACAGATAGACAAACACAGACAAACAGAGGAACACAGACAGACAAACGCAAACAGACGTACACAGGCCAAGATAAACGCAGACAAACATGAACAAACACACAAACACACACACGCACACACATATAAGCTAGCTGGGGTACCCGCCGTTGCCCGGGAAATTCGACCCGCTCCGGCCACAATCCCACCCCCACCCACTCTACCTTCACTCCCCACCCACAGACCCCACCCCAACACCCCACCCCGTCCCCCATCCGACCACCCCACCCCACGCCCCACCCCTCCACTCCCATCCACCCCACCCCACGACTCCACTTCAACACTACACTCCGCCCCCACCCTCCCCCATCCCACCGCCCCTCCTTCCTCCCTCCTTGACCCCACCACACTCCGACCTCCACCGGTACGCGACCCGTGAAATCCGGACTGGCAAAAGCGCTGGCCTTAAACACCTCTAAAACGGTGTCAACCACTGCTTTTATACGTACATGTGTGGGACCCCGAAAGAAAAGATCTGTCATAAGCCTGTGAGGGCAAAGGCCAACAGGGAAAATGAGGGTCTTTGCCCCCACCACCCTGGCCCCCATGGTGACAGAGATTTGCGAACCCCTTGACTACGCGTCCGATGCCGAGACGAATACAGTAGTGAAGGTTTGGAGTGAAAAGCTAAAAAAACTGTTGAAATGCATTCCGGTTAAACACACAGACAGACAGACAAACAGACAGACAGACAGACAAAATCTTCTCTTTATTTATAGAGATATAAGATAGACATAGAAAGACAAAATTAATAGACAAACATGCATAGACACACATAGGCAGACACAGACCTCTACAGACATATGCCGACAGACATGGGCAGGCAGAGTCACAGACAGGCAGGTTTAGACAGACACAAACAGACACATACAGACATAGACAGATAAGCATACATAGACATAGGCAGATATACACAGACAGAGACAGGTAGACAATGGCATCAGTGGCGTAACTATGGGGGGGGCAAGGGGGGCAGCCGCCCCCCCCCCAAATGAAAGGGCTGCCCCCCCAATCCCTGCGTTTGTTTTACTTTTTACTTTTACGAGTGATAAAGAATTAAAGAATGTTATATAATTTCTGACTTATTTTATTTTTTATACAACTTCCTGTACAACTTCTTATAGGGTGGGTGATGGGAAAGTGGGACAGGCCACTATAGTGCACTGTGGGACAGACAGGCTAGTGAGGCTTGCATGTGTATTATGTCCAATACTGTAATACATCCAAAATCTAAAAATACATAGTTTATGGCAATATACCGATGCCGATGCACGCTTTAATTGCCAACGGTAGCCACCCCATCATTTTAGGCGGTCACCCCACTGCCCCCCCATAAAAAAATAACTGGCTACGCCACTGAATGGCATACAGACAGACGTACATAGGCATGCGACATAGACAGACATGGTCAGGGTGAGATATAGAGAGGCACAAACAGACATATATACAGATTCTATGCATAAGACAGAAACAGAGACATAGGCAGACAGATAGACATACACAAAAAGACATGTAGACTGACATGAACAGGCAGTCTTTGACACACAGACAGACACGGACAGACAGACGGTAGCTGTACGTGTAGGCTTAATCTACATCCACAATTTCCAGTCTTGTAGCCATACTGTGATAGTAGACTAATACAATTAACTGTAGTCTGTACTCATTGTACAGCATATATTGGTACTGTGCTGTACTGATTGGTACTGTGTTGTACTGTATTGTGCTGGAATTGGATTGTAGTGGAACTCTGCTTAAATGTTCTGTACTGCTCAGGACTGGTAGATTTCTAATGAGCCTGCATTTAATACGGTGAAGGTGGGATTCTGACTGCGGCAGTCTGTGCTGCAGTCTGTGGCTGTACTGTTTCGTGTATATGATACAGTGCAAATTGGATACTGGCTTAGGGATAAGATATTAGTCCAAATTGGGTAAAGGAGTATCAGAGAATTAATATTTTCCCACTAATCGCACTTCCAAATATGTCAAAAACGTATGAGCACACACGCGTTTACTATACGTGCCATGGATAAAGTGACTCTCTAAGCGCCACCGCTGTCATCTGGCGAATGTAATTAAATTAGCCAAATTCGAGGCGTGAGTGCGGTCACCATCGTATTTCCTACATCATGGTAGGAACTTAGGAAAATTGACAAGAAGTTCTAGAGAAATGATTTACATATCAGAATAGAGAATCATAACAATGTACAGCATAACAATGTACAGTATACTTTCACATAAACAATCGATTTTAACTTTCTAACTCACCGGGCACTGGCAAGTACAAGCTCTGGTCCCAAAGACTGTGAAAAAGGAATCATTGGCCTACAATTTAAAAAATTTACTGTTACATAATAAACAAAATATTATATTATGTCTATCAGCCATGAACCACATTTATGTACCGATATACAATTAGTTACAAAATCCTTGCAGCATACAGTAGAAGTTACTTAATCAGATACCATCTTTTAAGAACCACACAAAATCATATTCAAGTTTAAACATAGATATTTATACTTGCTTAACCACAGTAGCCTGCCTTCTCAGTTGTTCTAGGCTATTTGAGTTCTGGTTGGATCATGAAGATTGCAAACTATCTTTAAACTTTTAAATGGCTATTGTGCAGTGTAGTAACATCACCTTAGCATTCATTAGATCAGATCAGATAAATTTAGATCAGGTATAATCCGTAAACAACGCAATCATAAAAATATGAGTAACCATCTGTATTCTCTGTAAGAGAAAGGCTTCAGTCACAAAAACTCATCTCAAAACCAAAATTCAAACATCATCAGAAAACAGTTACAAGCATATCAATGATGCATTCTTAGAGCAAAGCATCTTGATGATGGTGAAGGTAGTAAAATGACAAGATTAAAAAGGTTCAACAACAATAAACTTAAAGTCTGTAATTCATGTGCAAAGCCAAGCAATAGTGAAGACAACTTTTCTTCATTTATTCATTCATATGATAGAAATATTCATATAGTACTCCTTCAAGACTATCTAATAAAACTCAGAAGCGCTCCCAACACAACCTCGGCAAGTATCCAAATATCTAATTAATTTCACCCAAATTAGTTGGGTCTTAATTACATCACATTTATGAAATTAGAAAAATGCTAAATTTTCGAAGATGTCCTGCATCATGTACCTTCTGAAGTATTTGTAGCGATTAGCACCTGACACAGGATCACCATGACTGGATGGTAGCTGGAAACTTGTGCTAAAATCACCAGGTAACAACATTCATTGTAATATATTACAGTTCATACTCTGTATGCAATGTACAGAATGTACATAGTAATATACCGTATTTTCTAATGTAATTATATAAATGAAAGACAAGTGGTTAATGGTTATCATGCTAGACTCTTAGTCAATCAAAATGTCTAGAGCTAAGATCCTCACCATAGCAGAAACTGTTTTTAATTTTAGCTTCATCTGGTGCTCTAGTAAACTCAGCTGTAATATGGGTACATTGATTGTGCAGTTGTCAGTAGGAAGATCAGGTAGCAAGAGATAGCCACAGTTGCTTTCATATGCTAAGGATATGAATACTAGCGTTGCTTTCACTTCATAGTTATGGATACCCTTCAAAGTTAGCTTAAGTGGTTGCTCTTCACTCTTCCAATCAAACCATACACTGTATGCAGTGTACGGTGTACACATTGCGCAATAGGTGTGAATCAGAGTCAATATTATTTCACAAAGTAAGCACTGCTATGTAATTTTAATTCCAAACCAATGCTGTGAACAATACTATGAAATTTTATGTAGGCAACTGATTTGCATATGTTTGTATGTAACTGAGCACTTGTGCCAGGGGCGGATCCAGGGGGGGCCAATCCGGCCATGGCCCCCCCATTTAAAAATTGCATGGAACGTGGCCCCCCCCATTTGGTTTGAAACACATGTAGTGGGAGAGAAAAACAGGACATCTGGCTCCCCCCTATTAGAAAATCGTACGGGACGTGGCCCCCCCGTTCGGAAATGGCATCTTCTTTTCCTGAAAAAATTAATGGATGACTAAAAAAAAAAAAAAGGTCATCAACTTTTTTGGCGGATAAGCTGGTATCTTTTTCCCGGAAAATTGGTTGATGACTAAAAAAAAAAAAAAAAAAGGTCATCAGTTTTTTCGGCGGATGAAATGGTATTTTTTCCCTGAAAATTGGTCGATTGACAAAAATTTTTTCTCCTGTCTCACAAGACCAAAAATTTTGGCCCCCCCCTCGAAAATTCCTGTATCCGCCCTTGACTTGTGCAGTACCTTTCAAAGATATTT
Organism: Lumbricus terrestris; assembly: GCA_949752735.1. Classification (NCBI taxonomy): domain Eukaryota; kingdom Metazoa; phylum Annelida; class Clitellata; order Crassiclitellata; family Lumbricidae; genus Lumbricus; species Lumbricus terrestris. The sequence continues at coordinate 33,929,159 of OX457036.1, forward strand.
ATAAAAGATCCTGCTGATGGACACAAATGCCTTCTTCAATCACAATCTAAACCAGGGGTGTCAAACCTTTTTTAGTGGCGGGCCAGTGTGAACATCTTCCAGCAAGTGGCGGGCCACATGGATGCCACTCTGAATTTTGAAAAAGGTCAGATCAGGTAGAAAAAAGGGAAGAAAAGGCCAGATTGACAGTTTCTCTGAAGAAATACATGGGTTTTTTCGGCTTGAAATTTCCGACAACCTTGTTTTTAGTCAAACGATTAAAATTTGCTCTCTTTTCCTTCTCGATAAAATTTCTGATGACCTTTTTTAGTCTCTCGCTCAAAAATTTACAATTTTTGGTCAAAAGTCACCAAATTTTCCACTTTTCACGTCTTTTTTGCATTTTCACCTTTAAAAAAACCAATTTTATGTAAACAGTCGGAAAACCGTCGTGAGAAAAAGCTAAATCCTGACAAAAAAAACCCCATAGAAACCTAGACAAGACCGAAAACCCTAGATCCAGGTGGAAATAGCTATGGGAGTGGCAATCCTGGCGGGCCAGGATGTCAAAGCTCCTGAGCAAATGGGTAGTGATCTGAGAGGTGGCTCCTGGCTTGGTCAGCCAAAACCAACCGGAAACCATAGAATAGCACAGATACATAGTCTACACAGTGCTGTGCGTCTGAGCAAACGTGACATCAGTAAGAAAAAACCTCCATGTATTTGGCGCTGACTGTAAAAATTATAAAAATTTGAACTTTTATCCTCTAATTTTGTAATCTTAAAGGCAGGCTCCGCGGGCCAGAAAAAAATCATCGGCGGGCCAGAAATGGCCCGCGGGCCAGCTCTTTGACACCCCTGATCTAAACAAATGTCTTGCAAAGCAAGTCTTTAAAGCCAGAAGAACAAATGGAATCACAAACAGACCTCACGACTCGCGTGTCCTGTGCTCTGTCCTGAGGGCTTCTCCACCGGTGAGAGATAAACCGTGGAACTGGGTCAGTCGTGTCGAGACGCATTTCAAGGCGTGGATGGTGTCGAAGTTCACTGAACATAGTGTTAAAGATGGGGAGGCATTTCTAGAAATAACAAAGAGAAAGTAAACTAGGCAGCAAATTCAAATCAAACAAGTGTACCACACAAAAAGTGAGAGTGGAAATGTTGGTCTGAACATTAAAACAAATAAGTAACCGCATCAACTAGGCTAAGGGCTATGATTGGATACGATGGAAAATCTGAGTCTGGTGATTAACTTAAACTCTACTGTCTCATAATCAGTGGGTGTGAAGTCATCAACCTGCTGCTGAACTTGTCTGACATTGACAACTATGGACCTTTCTCAAAACAACTGGACACAAATAATCTGGCTAAAGCTATTTCAATTGGCGCTTTTCAAGATTGACAGCTTAACTTTAAAATGCTTATCAGAGGTTAAAGTGGTTTGGGTGAGCAGTGGGAACGCCAGATGTGAGCAGTGGGAACGCTGCTGAAGTTTATTGGGAATGCTGTTCCCACCCACTTTAAATCCTGATGCTTATACCAAAAATTAGTGTATTGACTGTAGCTACTCAAGTCAATGCTCTGAGCCTTTACCTCGAAGAAGGCTATTGATTTATATATTGGACAAAGGTTAGGCTAGTTCAAATGGCTATCATCTGATTGCATGACTGATTGGAGACAAGTGTATTTCCACAATTTAATACATGCATAATTGCATCTGATATAATATATAATTAATGCATATTTTATATATAATACAAACAGACCTCAATAAAATTGATGCACATTAACTATAAACATCAAATAAGCCTTTTCTTACACATTTGATCAATCTTGCTTATAAATAAAATTAATAGACGAGTGTTCTCTAAAAAAATACTGATTCCTTACAATTCTGCTGTTGCTGGCGTGAGCCACCATTGATGTTCGGACATGGTCTCTCTCTCCAGATACCATAAAGTTTGGGTCTAAAACAATTGTCTTAAGAAATTATGATGAGATTAAAAATTATATTTATCATCTACATATATGCCAATATACACGACTGCGGTAAAAAGACTGGAATAGATTAAGTGCAATAAAGCACACCATTACTGTAATACACTTCCTTGTGGTATTATAACATAAAATTTGCAAGAATTAATGATTAGAGATATAATTTAAACATAAAATATCAGTACAAATTCACATATGTAATCATTGCAGTGGACTTCGGTTCATAAAAGAGACTCTCCAAAGAGAGCTTCTATTATCTGTTTTGCTCAGTCACTTGTGTTGCTTGTTACAGATTGCTTATGCACCATAAAAATCCGACGATTGTAATTTGTAATAGCTCTCTTGTGTACTTTTCCAGACATTCAATGCCCTTTTGTACAAAGTGTTTGGAACCTGGAAATGATATCCTAGATTATAGTCAAATATATTTACTGCACAACGTTCCACTGAAACTCCCTTTTAATCATACCAAGAACTTACTTAGTTCTGATCCACCGCTGCAAGAGCGCCAGCAATTTTAATTATAACTTTCCAGTTTCAGTAAAGTTTACATCTGGAAATAATTAATTAAACCCGAAGATCTATGACATACAGCCGTGCCTTACCGTAGAGGTAATCGTGTACCCTGCTCGCTTGGACGGTTGTCCGCTGTGGCAGGGTCTGCGTTTGCGTAATCATTTTTTAAATAATATATGTCAAAATGGGAATAACATTCTCAATAATATTGATGACTTTCAAGCAAAACTTCGAAAGCACTTTTCTTGTACTCAAGTGTCAACATGACGGTAACTCATGGCAACGAGATCTCGTTACAACGTACGTTTTTATGTAGCGCTATATTTTGTGCTCAAATATTCTGGTAAAAGAAAATTATCCTCATTTCATGTTGAAATTAACAGAGATCGTGCAGTGTATTAACAGCAAAGATATTAGAGAGTTGAGCTCATCTCATGTTCTGCAGCCGAGCTTATCCTGTATCCATCACCATCCGGCTTTCCGCTAGAAACTGATTCTTTAAGAAGAATTCTAACCCGAATCATCTAGCTGATCCTCCACCTTCCAATATTATTCTCGACTTAAACGACATCAATAATAATAAGCCTATGTTCACCTCTGCACTGGCACCTCTGATCCTTGGCAATCGGACAACGATCTCATTCGGGCCACTTTTTGACAACCCCACTGACTAGGCCGCTAGGCGTAGCGTTCGTGTACATGCTGATTGCCTGCGCTCGGCTTTCGAGTGGTGCTCAGAAGTTTGGAGATCATGATTTGGCCTACGACTAGGGTGTATATACTGTGCTTGACTTTCTAGAGGTGATTTAGAAGTTCGGAGATTACGAGTGAAGAGTGAATTAGGATTAGGGTAGGCTAGTGGTAAACACTCCTCTACGAAGAGTGCACGGATGCAGAATCGCTTCCCGCTATCCTCCGCGAGAAGGAACCCGGCTCAATCACATTCCATTCGGCAGTTAGCGTTGGTAAACTGAGAAGCCCTAGGCCTAGTTCGATATTAGTCCCAGGTAGGACGCGATGGGTAGGCCTACCTAACATACCTTGCATGGCTGCCTACAGTTATTTTCTACTCCCGTAATAACTTGTGACCATCACTTAATTACTGATTTTAGTCATACTGCATTGTGTCAGTGGGAAAACAATGAAGATGAATTATCATGAATATTTTAAATTTAGTGGCGGCTAAGCAAGAACCGTTCCATCCTCCATGCGTTGCGTTCGGTTTCGATCTCGATGTCTTTGAAATAAAATGGCGGCGAAGCATTTCGCGTGTGTTTGAGACCGGTTGCTAAAGTTGCTACACGAGTTGTATTATTATACATGAATTGGTTTTTGCGTGCGCTTCCATACGTAAATTTTAAAAGCTTTGCAAAAGGACGGGTTGTATTGAACGACGATATTATGTCAAAGGGAAAAAAGCAGACGACCCGCGTCGGTTGTCCCTCCGACAAAGAGCGACTAGTGTGGATTGACTGCGAGGTACGGATAGACTAGGCTGACCATTTTCTCGCAACCAAAACCTGGACACTTTTTGGAAAATTAACAATTGTAATTCCTTCCTTATAGGCTTATAGCCCAGTAAGGTTTACCGTACTGTACTATAAAAAAGGGAAATCAGAAGGGCGAAATCCAAATGACGCGATCGAGAAGCGAAAATTAATAAAGGCATGTCAAAAGACACAATTTTCGTCTTAAGTTTTGCCAATGGGCTGAAGTAGCCCACGAAAACAAGTGCAAGCTATGTGCTGGTTTTGTGTATCGTGTCGATGGCAAGCGACACAACATATTTATTGCACCTGCATTGCAAAACTAGCCTAAAAGTCAGGATTTTTTCCAAATATCTGGATTTGTCTTATTTAGGCAGCTTTTAAATTGTGGAGTAGACTGATAGAGTAGGCCTGTGTTGTGTGACAGAGTCTTGATCCCTCAAAGTATATTTCAAAATAGATTCTCTTCGGCAGATCTGTTACAGAATAAATTCACCTTCCCCTCACTGTGATTCTGAAATAGGGTCTCCGAAGGAGAGAATATTTCATCTCTTGACCAAATAAAGTCTCCCCGCTCAACGCAAAACAGGCTAGAGTCACATGAGAATATTTTACCCGATTGTACTATGCACTGTGAGTAATTTGAATCGACATTGGTAAACGACCTAAAGTTTTTTTTGACGTTCCACAAGTTTTTGCGAATTTATTAAAATTCCTTGAAATGCATTTTCTAATCTTATGTTTGTTTAGCTGATATTTTAATGTGAACATGTAAAGTAAGTAAGTAAGCCTAGGCATGTGTTAGGCTAAGGTATCTGTTGCTAGGATAACTTTATTTTGTGTGCAAGATCAGTTTATGGAGTTTAATGTTAAAAAGTTACAGAAATTTAGAATTTCATGTTTGTATAACTTGTGTGAAACAATTTTATTTTAGATGACTGGCTTGGACATAGATACGTGTCATCTCTTAGAAGTGGCCTGTCTTATTACCGATGATCAGCTAAACATTGTTGCAGAGGTATTGCACAGATGCAGTTGAAAGTACATCTTCATATCAGTAATTTAATCATTTCTGATTTACTAGGGCTACCCATAAAATTGTGATGCATTGTAACTAGACTTTTTAGTACATAGCAAGGACCTTGGTCGCTGATATGTTTGAGATAGGCAATATTTATGACTGTATCAGATCGGGAAACAATACAACACTGTGACGTAGGCTATCTTGATATAAAAGTATAGCAGTGCTTGTTGCAGAGGTATGCTTTATACTTCTGTCCGAATGAATTTATGCGACGATGTTCCGTTCAATGCGAGAACCTGTTCTTGAATTTGTCATTTCGATTTCTATTGCTTAGCTCCTGTGTATTGGCAACTGAATCGAGGTCAGTCTTTACCGGACCTTATTGCATGCCGTTTTTTTATGGTTTCTTTTACTACAATTTGTGAATTCAAATATCTAATTATGTGTCTTATCATTGTTGCCATCATCATGATCATCACGTTATTAACTTCATGACTCTCATCATCTTCATTATATTGTTGGGTTTTATCACTGTACGTATTTATACATACATATATAAATGTATATAGTTTGTGAATTGGTGAATTTTCTTTTAGGGTCCAAACATAATCATTCACCAATCAGATGAAATCTTACAGTCGATGAATGAATGGTGTGTGATTCAACATGGCCGGGTTTGCAGTTCTTTATATTGTTATATGATAAGTGTAGAATAATGAGGATTACTTGGTATCTTAAAATAGCATTATGTTCTCAACGTTAAAACAATGGACTAACCAATTTCTATTGTGTCACTTAAAAAACAAGGGTCATAGAGAAATGCCAGTGTCTTAAAAAAAATGTGTTTACTTTCTTGTGAAGCAACCTCAGCTGATGATTCGTCTATCATGCAACTCGACTATTGTCTATTGGTGACTAGAAACCAACATTATTTTTTTAAAGAGAGTTTTAAGAAGCTTTTTAATTATACAACTTGAGATTTTGCATGTCGACTTAACTAAAACAAACGACAACAGGCTTCGACTTGCAAACTCTGTGCAATCCTCTGTCTCAGCTCTTACACAGTCGAGACCAGACTGCCACACCTTTCAATTAACTTGACATGTATGATATAAGCATAGTTCATTTAGAGTGTATAAGGAATTGTCTGTGCCTAAACATATTTTATGGTTTGCGTATAACGGTAGATATGTAACAAATGGACCAAATGATAGAATAGATGTACAACAAAGCCTTCTTCTCTACTTTGTATGTATCAGTTTGAACGTTTCTATGGTCCATTACCTAGTTTGACTCGGCATGCATTCAAAAGCCCGTCTTCTCTCCCAGCCACTCTGCCTCCTCTCTTTGACAACCATGCTCGTACCTCCACCGAGCTGTCATCATCCCTCTGATACAATGCACCGTTCTTGATTAAGGTGGTACCCTTTATTGTAAATATTGTGATCAGTAATTTCTATTGTGTCACTCACAGGTGTGGCCATTCAGTAGTGCTCCTAGTGCATGAACCCCGAAAGATAAAATATGTTTTAAGATAGAGAGAGAAGGTTGTAGACAACAATCCAGGAAAGAGTGTCCCATGCTGAGTGGAGGGAAGGCCATTCCATAAGGAGGGCTCCATAATAGCGAAGAATCAAGCTTGAACAATAGTGGTTGAAGCTTGTGGGAGAAAGAAGTCAAACCGGTCCAGAGCTCGGAGAGGATGATGAGAAGATGCAGAAAGATGAGAACAAAGGAGATCCCTGAGCTATTTCGGCACAAGACCTTCTTTTGGACCCGAGGACCAAAGCATGTGCTTGGCTCTAGTTTAGTGCTTTAGCAATTTGGAGTTTATTGAATGATTTGATTACGATTGTGATGTTTCTGCTAACTGAGTTCCATGGGCAGGCCCGCCGACAGAAATTCCGGGCCCCTGGGCTGAGCCGTCACGGGGCTCAAACTATCTTTAGATTTATTGAGCAAATTTACACAAAAACAAATAAAAATTACAATAGTGTGGGTATGAATGCTTACATTTATGATTTTAATTAGGGGGTAGAGGGGCTAAGCCCCCCCCAAAGGCCATCCTTTTTTCACACGTACAAATAAAACATTTCCATGATCAGCTCCCCCTTAAAACTGAAACCGTATGCACGAGATTTCGACCAAAATAATGACTAAAAAAAGACGTCAGAAATTTTGGCGACTGAAAATGGAAAATTTCCTCCGCGGGAATTCAGCCCCCAAAAACTGAAATCCTGGCACCGCCAATGATTTAAATCAGTCCTTAATTGTAAGAATTATTTAATTTTCAATAATATGGTAATCAACAAGTAACCTTTCTGGATTTAACTGCAACAATATCTCTTAGCCTATAATAGGCCTATACTGGTAGTTCTCTATCTTGTCTGCGAACCTAAAAAATGCACTTCGGAAATGCTCTTTCTTCATCGCCTAGAAAATTGTCCGAATGTCTTTGAGGACCGCTTATTATAAGCTTAATAGCAAGCAGCCTATAATTATCGTCTCAATCGTTTGTATAGAATAGGTTTAAACGCGGGCCCTGGCGGCAGACTGCCAACATCAAAACAATGCCTCTTTACAGTTTCCATAATTCCTGCATTTTCATGATTGTTATTTATGATATTTCCATTTGAAACTAAGATATTAACAACACAAACTTCATTTTAATCCATTCAGTTATAAAATTAAACGATCATCATGCAGGCACGTTTAATTCACTAGAACCGATGTAGAAGTAGACCTAATTAGGCTACTGGCTCTGATTGCCTTCTTTTGATTTTCCGAATTAAAATAGTGTGCTACTGTATAGGCTTACCAATTTTTGCCTTTTCAAACTTATTAGCTTTTTGTTTTTGTTTTTGTGCCCCAGATTTGTGTTTCTAAAATATTCCATCGTTGTGAGAGAAATTTATCATTTCTATAGATTTGTTCACTTGCGATTGAAATCTGACAACGCATAATTTAGCAAAAGAACGTTCTGAGACGGAAGTGAGCGTGTTCTTTGGCAAAACACTGATAACTATAACTATAAGCTGATGGACAGATGTTTTAAACTTAAACAGTTGTAGTAGTGTAATAGCCTATTAGGCTCTATTTAAAGCAACCTAAATCACAAACAATAGGCTAAGTAATATAAGCGATTAAAGGTTGGACCCGCCGCCCGTAATCAACATATGAAACATATTATAATCACTGTAGCCCGGGCCCCCTCCGAGCCCCTAAAAGTCGCCGGGCCCCTGGGCATTTGCCCCCCCTGCCCCCCCCTCTCGGCGGGCCTGTCCATGGGTTATGTGAATTTGTCCTTAATGAACTTGTGTCATCTTTAAGACATACTTTATCATACCAATAGATCACAGTTCAATCAATAAGAACGTTTGTCTGATATTTAAGCACAATCATTGACCAAATAGCTAAAGAGTGATGTGGCCTTTTATAGTAATTTGCAATTTGCATTGGCACTGAATTTTACAGAAAGATGACATACGAAGCATTTGAAACTTAAGAGTTTACATAGCGAGAATATTATTCAGTGTAACTGCTCAGTACCTGTAAGAAGCCAGTTTATCTTGAATGTTTTAACGGCACACCTGCCATATCCTGCCTGTTGTTAGCAGGCATGACTGTTACTGGTCAGTGGAGTGTATTAACTGAGATTTATGTTTTTAGTCAGGTCTGACGGAGCAAGTTAAGCAAAGTCCAGTGTCTCTGCAACAAGCTGAAATGGAGCTCGTGTCATTTGTGCGCCAGCATACGCCACGCGGCTCTTGTCAGCTTGCAGGGAACACTGTCCACGTCGACAAGAAATTCCTAGACAAGTACATGCCGCAGTTTGTGGACCATCTGCACTATCGCATCGTCGATGTCAGCACACTTAAGGAACTGTGCCGGTAGGCTGAATTCAAGTTTTTTTGTCACCACTATCGTAAGCACTACTACTTATTCAGGTAACTAATGTGTTGCCATAAGGCAAAAACCTGCACCAGATGTGCTTTTAAAAATTTAGGAACAACCAGACCCAAGCAGGTTGGCCAGTCGTGTAGTCAGTATGCCTTAAAAAAGGAATGTGTCCTAGAAGGAATATACAATTTTTATACATGCTAGTTTATTTCAGCATCATGGTAGCATGCTTCAATCATTGTTCTTTATATATTAGAGCTTGCATTGTGAACTTGTGACGATATCCTTGCGAAATGAGGCGGCCGAAGATAGGTTAATGCAGGGGCAAGAGTTTTTTTGTTGGATGTGTGGCAAGTGACTCACAACCAGACCTGACATCAGTTGCTAGAACCACTTTTACACTGGAACCTTTGACCCCAAGCTATTGATAGTACAAATTGCACTTGATTACATACCGGTATCCAGTAATGCAGCGTTTCCCAAACTTTTTGGGCCACGGAACCCTTCGGGTCCTAATATTTTCTCGCGGAACCCCATTCTCAACTAAACGCATTATAACAAGCATATTGCATAGCGCCTGAGAAGCATAGGCTTACTAAACATGCACCATTATAGACATTTTATTTTTCAAAAAAGTTCTGAGTACAGCCCTGATTATAGGGACACGCTTTAGTTCTTAATGGTAGTTTAATTTCAAGTCAAATAACTGCATTAAATTGAAGTATGTTGCTCTATATGCTGGACTGCTTGTTTTGAATAAATTTCAGTCTGATTTTCAAAACAGAGATAATTACACAATATATCTGCACACTGTCTGCAGGAAGACCAGACAGTTAAGGACAGCGCTGGTCACCCGCTATGTAATGCTGCTGAGGTCAAGAGGTTTAAAGAATTAAGTTGCAAATGCTTTGCACACATCGTTGCGTCCTGCGGTTGTCTTGAGAGGTTGATCTGTTATTAAGTAAATTGATATCTGACTTAAGAGACATTTCTTGGATTTATTTACAAAAACATCAGTCGATGATATTTGCTCTTGTACTTAACAGGCGTTGGTTTCCCAGGGAATATGAATTGGCTCCCAGGAAAGCTGCATCTCATCGGTGAGTCTAACGTGAAATGTCTTTTCTTGACTCTACTAACAAGCCAGAGTTTTGTTTATCTGTGTAGTGCATGAGGACTTCTTAGGAATGGAATGAGAACACAGAAAAATAAGACCAGTTTCCAATTGTGTTTGGCCTCTGCAATCTTAGATATTTCCCATTGCTGATTCCATACGTAAATTGCAGCTTTGCAGAGTAATTGCTTGAAGCAGACCAAGACCATGCTGGATAGACAATAGAAATGAATCATCACTTGGGGAGCAATGAACTTGACAGAGATCAAGGCCAATGGTCATTTGTTTGTACCCGTTGCCGCCAAATGACTGACATCGGGAACTAATGATAATGATGATGAAAATTGTGAGCAACTTCATTCAGAGGTGAATGAAGCTCAAATCTCGTAACTCTCTGTTGCTAGGTTCCTAAATGCATGACTGCATATACTACCAATCAATGGATTAAAATTTAGGTAAGTTTTCTTACAATGTTTTTTGTTTTTGTTTCAGTGCCTTGGAAGACATAAAGGAAAGCATCAAAGAACTGCAGTACTATAGGCAAGCGATCTTCAAGATTCCGTCATTTTAACAATTCAATCAATTTTCTCTTCTTGTTTTAGGGAAAACACATTCTTCGCCAATGCTTTCCGCAGTTGAGGCTTTTATGACAATTTATTCCTTGTTAGACGTCACCAGATTCGCCCAGTTCACCGTTTTACAAGTGTCTTGATGCACGTGTGCATGTGTGTGTGTGATAACTGTGCTGGTGTCACTAGTTTATCGAAAACATGAGCGAAATAAGAAATTGTTGGATTTTGTCAGAGATTGTTGTGTTCCATAACGTATCTGCTAATTTGTTCTGTAAGAATTGTTTGACTACATGTATGTGTTGTGTTACACTTTTTCTGAAAACTCATCTGAAGCAGTTTGTGAAGATGTATGCCAGTCCAGTGAGTGACCACAGAGTATCTATAGCAGAGTAGTTGAATGCTTGCTTTGCACTCAATCAAAATAATGCATTCCATCCTGTCAGATAATGGTGGTTGCAAATTTATATCGTGCCACTTAAAGAGAGACTCCTCTGATGTGCTTTCATCGTAACAACAAACTGGTCCATGATCAAAATGGAATGGAATGGTCTTCAAGTGTTTATGGAAAAGAGGCAAAGAGAGGCTGAGAAGGTCATGTCACAGGTTTGTAGGCAGCTGGTTCAGGAGGATGAACCGATCACAGGCAAACTTCTGTGCTGGAAAGCCAACTGTGGAACAACCAAGTCGCCATGCATTGCACAGTGGAGAAGGGGAAAGAAGATACTGACAGATTTTTTACTGTAGACTTCGACAGATAATGGGCCCTTAAGTTCACAGTTTCAACAATTAACTTTTTAGGCCAGGTGAAAATCAGTTTCCATAGATAAAAAATGTAACAGTTGATCCCTTGCACCTCATGGCCTGGGAATGATGAGGTACAAGATCATGTACAGTTGAACTGTACCTTCTGCCTCATTTAACAGAGGTTTATACTTTCTGTGCATACTATCTCCTGGGAGAGTTGAAAGTTTGTTCATTCATTTTTTATGCCTAATTTCTTTGTGGATTTCTGATTCTGCAACGAAGTGGCTTAGTTACAAACTAATCATAGATGTGTTAGAAGGACTGATGCCTGAGTGTAAATTGAACGATCATTTTGCAGTGAACATCACAATTGACAAATTCTATGTAGAACAAAACAGTGAAATCAGTTGTTAGATAAACAGTCAAAGACCTGCAACAATAATATCTGTAAATTCACCTAGTTCTCTACGAGTTCAAGTGTACAGTGTAACGCCTACATTCCTGTAAATAGCTACTGAAAGAATTGTACCAGATGCAGTGGGAGATTTGTGCTGAACATAAAGTTAACAATTATTCTGAAACCATGGAATTCATGCACAGCCATTGCTAATAAACTGTAACAAGCATGTTGATGGACCGAAACTGCTACTGCTGTTAGAAATTAAGTTTCTTTGATATTGTCTTCAGTAATTACATTATTTGCACTTAGAACCAAACAGTTATTAAACACAATGACAAACATGCTTGAGTAATTACAGAACTTAATTAAATTTTCCTTTAAAAATGTACAGACAAACCATGTCCCATAAAATTATCCTAGCAGTATCGTATAATTTACAGCTCCTACATCAATGGCCCTAAGAATATGTGGAATCCCCTTACAATCTGCAGGAGCTTGCCAATGCCACTTCTCATTTGCCAATGGACATGACGGGCTAGAATAAAAGATTCTTTATTAATTGTCCATTGATTGCAAATTTTGGCTTACACAGAAGTTTACAAAAATTATACTACGAGGTTATAACTTAACAATTTAATGATCAGAGTGAACTGAAAGTGAATGGACAGCTCATCATTAAAGTGCTTACGATAATTCTATAAAGAATCGATATATACAACAGAAATTGATGGGTCATAGCACATAAATTTCTGTTGTACAGCGATGGGAACTTGTAGAATTATATTAAACACAAATGATAAGCTGCCCATTCACTTTGTTTCTGCCACAAAATCTGGATACCATGATAAATACAATATTATCAGAACTTTTCTGCTGAACTTGATGAAAGGCCATCACACAAACAAATGCTTTGCATAGTTGAGCTGAACATAACGAATAATTTGATTTAAGCATAAACATAACGAATAATTTGATTTAAGCGTAAACATAACGAATAATTTGATTTAAGCGCATCATGCTACTGTCATACATCCTGCTGTTAACCTATGTAAGGCAGGGCCGGATGAAAAAATGTGGGGACCCTGTTCGGGAAATTTTTTTGTGGATCTCAAATTCTGATGACCTTTTTTTAGTCGTAGAATACACCAATTGTAATATTCCCATCCCCAAACATGAAATTTTGATAATTTTTTTAGTTTGGTTGAAATTTCCTTGAAATTTGCTAAAAATCAAATTTTCTGAAAAATTTGTTCTCTCGTGTGTGGGCCCCCCCCTAAAGTGTGCAGTCCTCTGTTCGGCCGAATATGTTGAACATGCCTTAATCCGGCCCTGATGTAAGGTGCCATTTAGTTGTGTGGGCAATGCTTTATAAATATAGAAATTTTATTACATGACATTCTGACTATATTGTGATCTGGTTTAAAACATTTGGGAGTTCAGGAAGCATACAACAATAAAACAGTAATCAGCCATCAATAAACCTATCACAAATTTTAAAAAATCATACTTCTGGGTATGAAATTTTCTTTCTCTGGGTATGCAATGATTGAAAATAGTTTAGCCAGACAGAGAAAGATTAGACATGGCTTCTGGACCTTCACAGCTTTCCTCTTCTTATCTTGGAAAATAGTCATTTTTCCACCTACCCATGCTCTTGAGGTGATTTTTGGTAACCAGTATGCGATAATAGCATGATAAAAAAAATTAATATGAAGTTTTCAAGGAAACCTGCTGTAGGTAAGGGGTATTATAGCAAGGAAAATATTGCGATTTGGTGAAAAGCATTAACATGATAAAGAAATTTAAATAAAGTACTGACAAGCACTTTGTGTGCAGTATGCCGTCATGTACGATATCCTACAGCAAGTTGGTAATAAAAATCTTGATCTTGTGATTACACTTCTCTGACTTCTGGCGCATAACTATTGCAACGTTACAGTACACAATCCACGGAAACTGTCAACTAGTAGCTACGTTGTACACAACCATTCAGACTGCAACTGAACTTGACAAACCATGCAATGCTTTTAAGACAACAACACTGAAAATGTTGAAACTCGGTCAGGCTGCAAATGAACATGACAAACCCTGTAACGCTTCGACGCAACAACACTGAATAATATTGTAAAACAGTTGTAAAAAATTCTATTATTTATGAAACTGACTCAAATTTGCATGACACGCACAATATTCACCAGATCCCAACCACATTATCTGTAAATCCATTGTATTTTGGGTTCAACATCAAATTTGCTGCTATGAAGATCATGAACATTTTCTTTAGTTACAAACCAACACAGTTTGGCTACTGGCAACCAGAAAGTTAACATGAAGACTTTCTGTGATGCAGGTTCAGCACCTTGTGCCTTGTTCTCTGAGGACCAAAGCCGTAAAAAAAGTAAAGTCATCCTAGGGCCGGAGGCCCGTCGGTGAGACGCTCATCTCCTTTTCTTGGCCTTGAGCCGGCAATGGGCGAATCCCAAGGTCCTGGATATGGGGCCAGTAACAGGACTTGCCGTTTACTTACCAGCTTATGCCGGTACCAAATTATACTGCTTGGTGACAGAGGCACATGTGCGTAAACAACTTGCCCAAGGTTGTTACCCGGAGTCGAACCCGCAACTGCTCACTTCATGAGCGAGCGCGTTACCAATAAGCCACAGGGTCGCACTCGGTGGCTTATCTGTCGTAGGAAAAGGAAATGAGCACACCTTCATGGCCCACTTTATTTACTTTTACTAGAAGCAGGAAGAGGCAGGTAAAATGCAGCACATAATTATATACAGACGATGGATTACTTCCTTTGGCTGCCTTTCTGTCTCATTTGATAGACCTGTGGAATTGGCTTGATTGCAGATCTCTTTAGAGATGCCATCCATTGATCACTTATTATTAATGGTGCTATAGAAGTTCTAAGGTCCGGTTAGATTGAAATGAATAAACACAATGAATTGACTAAGAAGTTGCAGCAGAATGGTGTATTGAGCTTTATCGAGAGAAATGTGGAGTCTCCAAACGAGTTAGCCCAACTGGAATTATAATTTTTTTGCAAAAAAGGCAAACAAACCAATCAGACAGTAACATCTAACACTCACTGTACAGTGTACATATGCAATATTATACATATTGCTCATTTATGTAATATGTGCAAGTCTTTGGGGGAGTTTGTTTTCATTCCCTACCTCCGTTATGAATGCTATTTTAGAGTTTATGATCTAAACTATGCTGTTGCTGGTCAGTTTCAATATGGACTGAAACTGAAATTCTCTGTCTTGAATTTGCTTAATTATTGACGATAGTGTGGTAATTTTTTCAGAATGATTTCATATGTATATAGCAAACTAAGCTTGCTGGTTCTTTCAATGTTCAGCCTCAGAGTTCCACATAAAAATGATACAGTCCATCTGCCAAACCATTCAAGCTTTTTTGGCAATTTGTAGTGTATTATAGAGATAATGTACTGAATAACCTATCCAGGTAATTACTTGTTGTTTGGCTTTGAAACAGCTTTAGCATCAGTTCCGAGTTGATATTGTTGACGTCACTGTTCACTGCAGTCTCGATCATCACTGCAGTCTTTATTCTTGAACTTGTATCACAGTGTGATCAGTCCATACATCAAATCCTCATACCGCTTTCTCTGATTTGATGTCATGCTTCTGGCTACACGATCCCCACCAGTTTTCATCAGCAGTATCTTAGCTATTAATGCGTTCTTCAATTAAGAGAACGAGCTAAGTAGGCGCCTTTGGCAATGCCATCTAAGCACAACATCCTTCTGTTGGCATTTGTTAGAAGCAGAACCATTGTATGTAACTGCTACAGAATGAATTCATCTGCATCTGATGTTGGCAGTTCATATCGATATTGTGTTTTCCTACACGTCACCAAGAGCCTTACTCGTTGCAGCAAAGCCAGAAAGCGGAGGGGTCCTCCGACGACATCAGTTCACCTGTAGGCAGTCATCGGCTTCTCAGCAAATCATGTCAGCACATAGTTCCGTTTTTCTGCACATCTTTTGCAGCTGTCTCACACCATTGCAACACACCATTGCTTGTATCGTATGCATGCTTCCCGACTGCAATCGCCCGATTCTCATCGATCCATACGAGCAGACCATATTCCATGCTCTAATACCCTCCCTTCTACTTGCCTGACGTCCGTTTAACAAAATATACAAAACATGCATGCACCAGGTTGCACCTGTATCAGCTACACACATCCTGATGTTAAGAGCAGACTCTAGCCTAATACGCTGACCACTGGATGGTGGCTCCTTCGCTGTTGCTCGTCACCACATTCCTGCGGGTGTCACAGAGTTCTCAGGCTGTGCCATGTGACAGTCGGTGGGGGCTGGAGAGGTGACCCAGCCACCAGGGTGTAATCAGCAGTTTTGAGGTTGTTGGCATTGCACCACATTTGCTGAAATCCAATGTACAAGAAAGTAAATAAACAAATAGATGCACATGGATTTTATACGTACATGATCAATGTGGCTTTTACAAGCACCTACCGGTAATTAATGTTTCTTTAATTCATAACTATCTAATATAACCAGGTGATGTGTAAGCAGGGCTGTACATGAGGGTATACATGGGCATACACAGCGTGTACTCACCTCAAGAAAAATTTGTCGTCGTGTACCTAGTTTTGAAAACGAGGGTATACACGGGTATACAGCATGTACGCCATGTACTTACCTCACAAAGAGCAAAGTAAAAAGTTGTCATAAAGAAAACTATGAGGAGAAAATAGCAGATTTTTGCGGCCAGAGCCTTACTCGCCTCAAAATTTACCAGCACAGCCCTGCGTGTAAGCTAATCTAATCAAAACTGAAAGACACCGACTGACGGTAACATGAAATGAAACTGCAGAATTGTAAAATGCTGATCAGTCAAGATCCAGTAACTGACCTTCAGTGATTACATATACAGACATTTGCATGGTGTCGTTATCAAATTGTATTGTATTGTATTGTATTTAAACATTTATAAAGCGCCTCTAGTAGGGTAAACCGTTCAGAGGCGCTCAAGTGCAAGATCTTGTCTTAATCTAATTGAGTGAATGAGTTTGGTCTGTATAAAAAATTGATGTCAGTAATCCTGATGAGATAACTAGATAGACCTAGCATTTCCTTACAGGTTCAACAACATTTTCACTATGGAACATGGGCGCCTGCAGACATTTTTGCAGGAGGGGCAAAACATGATGGTCGTGGCTAAATGTTTTGGCAGCAAGAGGTTGAAAAATGCAAAGCAGGAAATTAGGAACGTGCATGGGTATTTTTCATAGAGCTCTTTTAGTGTATATTTCTCATTTTGACGTTTTTATAATTTTTAATATGAATAGTTTCTTTAGTGGGAAGAAATGTGTTTACAAAATCAAATATATATTTCTTAAAGAGTAAGTTCTTGAAGGGGTGCAAGAAGTTCACTTGCCCCGTGGAAAACTGACACCTATTTTCAGTCAGCTATTCATTCATGCATCTTCTAGTTTCTTCTATATTTTAATTGCAATTTATAAATTTTTAAAGCGCCACTTGAAAGTCAATCGCAGGCGCTAGCTTATTCATTGAGTCAAAGGCCTGTTCAAATGGTAGTCAGATGGAGGTCAGTCCGGTTGTGAGAGGGGAGAAGGGCAGCACAGCAGCTGTTAAGGTGGGTGCCATTTAGAATTGGAAGGTGGAAGATCCGAGGATCAGATGAGTAGGGTATGAATTCTTTTGAACAGGCGGGAAGTATGTTTAAGGTGGTGCCCAATGGCCATGATTACCGTTTTTAGCAAGAGCTTGAAAAATGCAAGCCAGAAAATTAAAAGAATTTTATTTAATAAAGGTTTCTAAACGTAGATTTCAGTAGTTTCACTGTCCATCATTAGTATAATTAATTCTCTAACACGAAAAAATTTGTTAAAAATCCAAAAGTACCGGTAGTAGTTTAAAAATAGGTGTCAATTTTCCAGGAGGTACAAGTACCTCCTCTTGCCCCTGTGTGTGGGTGCCCCTGCTATGGAGCATCAATACTCAAACTTTTAACTCGTAAGAAACACATGATACTTGTATGTCATGTGTGTGTGTGTACTGATGGGATACACATGTACAGGCTTTACAATAGTTATAGTCTAAAACTCTAAATATATATAGTTTATATACTGGTATAGTGATAAATTTTGAGACAAGTTTTTTATGGAAATAATTAGTATGTATGTATGTAATACTTAGTATGTATGTATGTACATGTATGTGCACTTGTTATAGCGCTCCTTCAAGATGTCTACTCAGAAGCGCTCCCGACTACAGCGCGGACACTGAATCGGAGTTTCACGCCGAGGCGCCGAGCAATTGTGAGTGAAGGACTTGCCCATGGTCCCTACGAGGCGGCTTGAGGTGGATTCGAGCCTGCAACTCTCTGGCTGCAAGGCAATGAACATACTCACTACACCACCGCACCCCACAAGTAGTATAATGTTATCATGCAAGAATGAAATTTAGATTAATTATTTACCTATATTGGCGTTTCCTGGACGATTTTCTTGTCGTGGTTGGCGTGTGGTATCGTAGTGGTGTGATTATCGAGCATTGGAATCGGTTCCATGTCGGTAATGGCGCAGATTGGACCTACTGGAATTAATACACAAGCCAAGCAACCTGTCTCAAGTGGCCGTACGGCTTAGGAAATTAATATACCAATTATGGCAACGGGTGGCATGAACAATGAACAATACCCGTGCAACCTCATCCAGCCTACCAGTTAATTTTTGCACGGAATGCAATATCTTCTGCTCCACTAGATAATGGCACTGATTTCTAGGTAAACACTGAAAATCAGCATTTTAAAGTTTGACTGGGCGATCATAGACGGTGTCCACACACTTATTTTCAAATCTGAATGCCCTCCAGCCACTTACTAGGGCAGCCCAGCCTAGAAAGGTAAAGGGCGTCCAGGCACCTTTTTACACTTTAAGCATTGCTGAAAAGTAGACCTACTTGCTTGTAAACATAATTGAATAGAAGTACACAACTTGCCAATAAACAAATACCAACTAGCTCTTTACTAAAAAACATTTGCATACTCAGTAGTGGTCACTGTATTCAGGTACTTGTTCATCATCTGACCCTTTTTGAACGCTTCTTGAACAGGTGAACAGATGAATTGTAGTAAAACCCAACTATCTTCCAACTCAAACTTAGCAGATTAAACTTCTGACCTGATTACAACTTGGTGTTGCTGTACGCTTACCATTGGTTGATGCCTTCTGCATTAGACGCTGACACGATAAAAGTGACTAATTACTACTAATTTATACAGAATTAGGGAGTGGATGCAGTTTTCCCAATACGTGTTGACAATTTAATTTTTACACTTTAGCTCTCAATCATCAGCTGGAATGATTGTAATCTCAATAATCAATATGAAGGTTTCTACAGTTCCATAAATTAAAGTTATTGAAGTCAGAATGCGATCAGAGAAGACAGATACAGCCATATACCATATGTGACTATTGTGCTGCTTATCACTAGAAATAATACTTGGCTTGCTGCATGAGAATAGTCTTGCCCTCATTCTGTCTGAGTACGCATATACCGTATTTTTGTGCTGCAGTGGGTTGATGTGTGTGTTTGCATATCTGTCTGTCTCTTAGTGTGTCTGGCCTTCTGTCTTCTCTCAAACTGATTAATTGCTAATTCATAACTAAATTAAATGAATGATTGCCATCAAATCAGCATAAATACCTTCAGCTATTCTATTTAGGCTGAAAATACAAAACAACATAAATTATTACTAGTTATTATTATAACTAAACAATAAATGCACAAATTATAATCAGTCTATGACTTCTATGCTGACTACTAAATCTAAGTATTATATAGCACTGAAGTTCTGTTTACATAAAAGCAAGTAGGGTAGGGTAAGGTAATTGCTCAGTTTTTACACACACCTATTCCAATAACAACCATCTGAGGCATAGAGATCGAATGATCTTTGACGTTATATCGCAAACATCACAACAATATAAGAGGACAACATTAATCTGCTATCAGGAATAGGGGACTCTAAATGTGGAGCAGTTCCTACCCTTGGATTCACCCTGCCAAGGGACATGGGCAGTGATCCTGTGCATATGTGCAGTGATGTATCTAGATACGGTACTTAATGCTGCTCTTTTTAGGTATCTACATGGTGTCAACAAATGGTTAAGAATAAATGGAAAGGTCATCGGTGGCAGGTTCTCAGATTGAAGCAAGAAGATTATCACCATTGCATGCTACAAATAAGTGCTGTCTTGGCTAGACTATATATATATATATATATATATATATATATATATATATATATATATATATATATAATATATATATATACACTATTATAATTAAATTCTAAGTAATAAAGATAACCTAGCTTGACAGTGTTACCAACATACAGACGAATGAACAAACGGACAGATATGGTTACCAGCTATGGGGCCGTCCATAAAGTACATCACGCTATTTTTGACCATTTTAACCCCCCTCCCCCCGGCACAAACTGTCACAAATCTCGGACCCCCCAAAGTACGTCACACTTTCGAATTTTTTTTTATTAACACCTCATTAAAATTTAATCTAAAACACACTTCACTATTAAACTGTATTAAAATATAAAATTTCAACTTTAAGCGTGGTGTAATTTTGTTTTAATATACGATGACAAATGAAAGTGAGTATTTATTAGATAATACAATGGCTTCAATGGTATCATATATTTTAAAGAATGACGTAATATAATTGTTTATAAGTTCATGATAATAATGATTAAATTATATAAATATTACCCCTTAATCCTCAAAATTTTGTATTATAATAATTACTATTACATGTAAAAATTAAATTCCGAATTTGTCGCTCAGTGACATAATTATGCAGCGGACAACATAGAAATAATAATACTTCCGGCATGACGAAAGCAAGGCTATACATAAAACAAGGCTTCACAACAGCATACTAGCGCTCCTAGCGAAAGGAATCGTGAACAACACATTCAGGAGATACACATTTCATGCTATTTTGACATAAAACTAATTCAAATGTTTCACAAAATTTCTGAAAATTAATTTTAAAGCTATTAAATTCTACTAAAAAAAAAATTAGAAATAAAATTTGAAAAAATAAATGAGACGTCACACATGGCCTGACCCCTCCCCCTGTCACAAACTGTCACACTTTTCTATGCCCCTGGAGCGTGACATACTTTATGGACGGCCCCTATCATACTAAAACTGATGTTAAGTATACATTCAACTTACTTTTGCGAAGATTCAACTTGATTGGGACCAAAATATTTGACGTTACCTGCCAAGAAATGTATACATGTGGTCACTGATCAAAATTATTTGCTGGCTAACTCACAGTGCTATTCAAATGACGCACTGGTTAACTGATATTCAAATGACGCACTGGTTAACTGATATGATGCAAATATTTCCTCGTAAAAAAACCTGACCTTATACAAGAGATAGAAAAAATCTGCAACCCTTGTCAAACTGCTTCACAGGGTATAACTAATAGAATCCTGTCGTAGAATTTAAACAATGTCTTCCATACAGAAAATGATTCTCAGAGTTTTACTTCTGAGTTCTGAGTCACTCTCGCTATATATAAAAGAGTGACTGCTTTGTAATTATTGATTGCTGGTTCTAGACATGCAACCTCTTAATAATGTGCATCAAATTACAACATGAATTCTGATTCATCATGACTAGGATTGGAGAAGCAAAATTATAAGCCGGTTATAATGCAACCTATTTTTGTGTAACGTCATTACAATGCAATGCAACCTTTTAACAATACCAACTTACTACAATGCAACCACATAATACACCTCATTATCATACAGCCTTCCCGTAATGTAACCTTGTTCTCTTCATAATATACCTTACCATAATGTAACCATATCAGAAATTCATAATATTGATAAATAAGGTTAATATTATTATAATTTCATTACAACATAAACTCATATTATAACCTGATTATAATATATTATAATATGACTTCATTATAATATAAACTCATTAAAATATAATACCCTCTTATAACCTAATTACAGACTACTCTCATCATAATATACTCTCATTAAAATAATGTAAATTATTATAACCACATTACAATATGACCTTAAAATATTATAATACAATGTCATTGTAATAATTATAAATACATTAAACAATTTGATAATGGTGGGTGTAATGTCAAGTCTGTTCTTCATAGGCAAAGTCATAATTATAATGCTCTGAAATTCTATTTTTCATCCAATGCAGTCCTCGTCTTTGCTTTTCCTCTTTCCTTCTAGTCTTGCATATTTTTTGATTCAAGCGCATCTCCTTAGATGCTGCAATAATTTGGTGGCTCTTTTTCAATTACCATTGCTTTAGTTTTCTCTGTGTTAATCAAATTTTTTACTAAATTTGCCTGTCAATCAATTTTCTACTAGTTTTGCCTATCTGTTGTAAAATTTTGTAGTTCTATTCTTTCAATGAAACGACCTAGAAAACCACAAGTACTTTCGAATGTCATATAATAATTTATATAATATGATTATAATTATATCATAATATAATATAATGACTAATATAATTGATCTAACATAATCATCAAAACTACTGATTATACTATGATCACTTAAAAATAAGGTAAAACTAATAGATGATGAGACTTCTTAGCATGCTAAACCTTGCCACTAGTCACGACCATCTCCATTCTCCATCCATATGAACAACTGCTTCCGTTTATTCATTGTCATTGTGTGCAAGACAATCACTGTTTCTCCTGATACAAAAGATTCATCTGTTCTCTTTTGAAAACTGACATTTATATAGCGCCACTTAAAGAATAAACTCATCAGTGGTGTTCAACGCATCATTGGAGCTCCTATATTCAGCCACATATCGAATTAGTCTTGCTATGTGGTACAAGTTTTTGTGCATTTCACGCCTCCACACTTTCCTCTTCTTCATTTGATTACAATCCCATCACCCATCTCTGTTGCTCCTTCCTCCACCTTCCTTTGCCTCAATAGCCTTGCTTTTGTACTTCAACAGTGTCAAATTGTCAATTTAAAAGCTTATAAAAATGTGCGCTTCGAAATGATCATAACCATCAGAATCTGCACATTCCAAGTGATTAAAACCAATTCTAGTTTTCAGAATCATCATTGCCAACAAAGGTTAGCCCCTTCAAGATCTCTACTCAGAGGCGCTAAAATGTAATGTAATCATTAAAATGCAAACTCATAATGTAACCTGCATGTCGCCACATTACAGTACAGCCTCAATATGATGTGTTACGTCATATGGCTCTGAAAGACGACATTTTAAGCCACACTGAACTGTGGCATTCAATAGGAATACGTTAGTGTTTGCTGTTTTCAGACATTACTTATCAGATTGTGTACAATGCTTAGGCAAGACATAGAGGCAGTCTACCATATCTGATGGATCTTTGCTTCTTCTTTTTATACAACCTAATGACGAGAGCGATGAGCAGAGCGGCAAAAAAGGCGAGCAGCAATCCACCAACAATTCCACCAATGATTCCACTGGAGACCTGACCTCCTCCGGCTGGAAGCGGATCTTCAACAAACCCACACCACCAGTCATCAGTATCTAACTTACTAGGGTTCTGAAAAATCATTACTATTATTACTATTATCAGTAATTTGTAACTTCCATCATACCATTGTATAAAGCATCAACAAATGGCACATCAAAACTAGGTCAGTATGTTGATGTAAACCTCATTGTATAAGTATTTTCTAGGCTGCAGGCTATCAGTCAAGAATCACTTCGCTTACTACTACCACTACTTTTACTACCATTACTACCACAACCACTACAACAACTGTTACTACTACCGCTATCACTACTATTACTACTACTACCACCATCACTACAACTATAAGGCATTGAATTGACAGTGGTCAAGCAAATACGACCACAAAAGGAAAGTCACAGAAAAACACGGAAAATTTCCAGGATTCCTCTCTGCTTATCAGCAAATGAAGTGTGTTACACACACACGCATGCACACACACTGTGTAGTATTTAAATGGGGAAGAATGAGACCTGATAACGACATACCACACTTACAGCCATTCACCTGACAGCTGAAAAGAAGACAAATCAATGCACACAGAGTAATTGCGCTGGCAGATGCTGTGCCCTCACGCAAATAATTCCGCAGATCACAGATTTCTTTTGTATGCTGGATAAGGCAACTATTCTTTAGAAAACACGGGACAGAAGCCATACTACACACTTGTCATCAGTGAGGGAACTACATACTTTAAAAGTAGTTCATCTGCAACTAGGTCTACTTTCAAGTAATTTTGAAGTGGTTTAAGTAGTAGTTTGCAACATGGTTTAGAACAAATAGAAAATTAAATTACCGGTAGTTAACTTTATAAATTACTTTTTGTGACTACTTATGCTCAAGCCATAAAATAGAAACAGCCAAATTACATATTAAATCATAAACATATTACGATAATTACCTCGGTCAAAAAATATAAAATAATAAAATTAGCAATAATAAAATACATAATACTACTGGTGACTGGTACAAGGCTTGATTTAGTAAATTCGCACAGATCAATTATTTTATACTCCTAACTTCATTTATTCCTTTTCCAAACAAATTGTTTCTTTTCAAAGAAAAAAGTGAGAATAAAAACAATGGAAAACTGACCACCGGTATGTATTGTTACAACTGGACTGGATTCGCTGTGCGAGTTGTACCCATAGGTGATGACCCGGAACTGATATGCGGCGCCAAAAGACGGTGTTGTCCACGTATACCACGTCCTCGTGTGACGACCATTTAGCGGTACCCATTGACCGACGGTTCTGTACTGGATGATATAATATTGCACAGGTACTGACGAATGCTTCGGAGGTAGCCAGGCGATGTGCAGACCGTCTTTCTGTAGTCTGACGGTTATGTTGAGAGGAGGATTTGGCTGCGGCTCTGCAACAACAAAGACAACACATGACACAGTTCGCTGAGTTCAGTAATCTGTTACATCATTACATGCCTCTGTTAATAGCTGTAAAGTAAGGTAATGTAATCGGTTATTAGTTAATGCTTCTGTTAAAAGCTGCTCTTTAAGGTACTGGTAAGGTCTTGTTTAAGGGTAAAGCTAAGACCTGTCCATAAATTGATTAATTCTTACATGCAACTATTGACAGTAATACTAGGTACTCACAAGTACACGTAGCATCATGGGCGGACTTAGGGGGAACACTAAGGGGGACGGTCCCCTCAATGGATGTGGTGTGGGACGACCCATGCATTTGCCCCCCCAATCAGTAATCAGTAAGTGTTAGGTCATCATGTAGTACACATTTCACGAAGCGCACTGTGAGGTTATAACAAACGAGACGAGGTGATGACTAAAAAAACCCATCAACTTTCTCGGCAGAGAAAATTAGGTTTTTCCATCGCCATTGTGGATGGATGACTAAAAAAAAGGAAAAAAGGTCGTCAGAAATTTTGGCCAGCAAAAAGATGGAAAATTTCGTTGGCGTCTCACCTATTTGTTTGCCCAAAATCTTCGGCTGCATTTTCGTCCCCGCAAGTCTCCGCCCATGAGTAGCATAAGATAATTGGCTACTTATTACATATCTATACCAAAATTACGACTATAGACAGACACGCTGGAAGGTAAGGCAACTGCTCATTTATTGCCATACTGTACTTACTCTGAGTGATTCAGTAAAACAACACAACAAGGCTAATTTCACACGCTTAGGATATCCGCTAAGTGCAGAGTCACTAGAAACTCACTTCTCCAAAGTAAAGGCATAATTAAATCCCTTGTTTAGAATTCAGGAAACGCCGTGCACACTGCCAAGATCTGCTGGCATCACCATGTTGACTTATTCATGATCAATCTATCAAATGTGACGACGTGTTGTCACGTGAATGAAAACCACGTTCTACGATTGGAAAGAAGTCACGATTTGCGAGAAAGAAAGCTGACATCTGACAGTAAATCACCTAGGATACTTGGCTTTGAGCTGTCTTCGTCAGTTCTAGGAATTTGGCTACCGGAACCAGAACCAGTGTAATCTATCAAAAATTGAACATGTCATCTATCACAAGGAAACCAGTGTCATCTATCAAAACTGAACAATCATAATCTATCATGTTGGAATGAGAAATCTATCAAAATGGGATCAGTGTAAGTCTATCACAAGGAAACGAGTGTAGTCTATTAAATTAGTATAGAAATAGTGCAATCAGTGCAATCTGTTGTAAAGCAATGGAAAATCTACAACAATGGAACTATTTTTAATCTAACATGAAGGAATGAAGCGCTCAAACAGGACCAAGTTTTATCTATCAAAGAGGAACTGATGTAATTTAATGCATTATAAGTTCAATTGAATAAGAGCTTGTCTCCCTTGTGTGTGGCATTAATAAACTTTGCAGCCTAACGAAAACATAAATTGCAAAAAAATTGACTTAAAGCTACCTCTGATTTCCTAACCAATTGAATTTGCACATGTCTTTCTAAAGGTTTACAATTTGTAACTATGAAGAAACCAAAGACTTATGCAAAGCTGTGTATTATAAGATGTTAGAAGTCATCATTATTTGCTTGTTTGTTTGTATGTGCACTTGTTATAGCGCCCCTTCAAGCTCACTACTCAGAGGCGCTCCCGACTGCAGAGTGGACACTGCATCAGAGTTTCACACCGAAGCGCTGAGCAATTACGAGTGAAGGACTTGCCCAAGGTCCTTACGCGGCGACTTGAGGTGGATTCGAACCTGCAACCTTCGGCTGCAAGGCGCCGAACATACCCACTACACCACCGTGCCCCATGAATTAGATAGATAGATAGATGGATAGATATTAGATATGAATAATAAAGATGTAATACCATCTGAGTCTATGTCCTCCGGATCCTCTGTAGACATAACATTTTCTAAAACTAGAGATAAGTAACAACTTCAGTCATTAGGTCAGTTTTTATTCATTTATGTGGTGAGGTAAAGTTGTGAGGCAGGCAAGTGTTGAAGTAAGGTAAGTTTAGAGATAAGTTGAACATGAAATGATGTAGGTGCTGAGGTTACAAATCGTTGAGGTAGGGTAAGCCGTAAGATAAGGCTAGTGATTAGTTCAAGAAAGTAGTATAGCCAAGTGAGTGGTGAGTTAATAAAAGTACGATACTAAGGTCAGGTAAGTGGCAAGAGGTAAATGTGAGTGGTGAGGTGTGAGTGGTGAGTAACATAAAGTGAAATAAGTAATGAATGAGGTAAAATCATAATATAGGGCACAATTCCTGTTCAAGAGTCTGAACAGTAAATAGCTGCATATGTCCTTACATACATCTAACGACACCTCATCAATTAATTAGTACCAAGTGCTACACATGCCGCATTCCAATGATGCCTAATTCCACGAGGTGAAGAAGATCAGATTTCTCTGATCATTCCTTCACCCCGTTGGCCACCTGTTTGTCTTACTCAACCAAAGAGAGGAAGGCTTGCTATTTTCCCACATTGGTCTGCGTCTTAGCACCAACTTTGCTTTCTTTTATCTCATTTCGCAAACAACCGAATATTTATCTTTATATTTCTTGATGTGAATTCATAAATTAGCAAGATGTAAATATCTGATTTAATAATGATAACATAATCTAAAGAACCATTTGAAAGTGTTGCTCAATCCCCTAACAGTTGTTAGAGTTTAATAGATAGATAGATGGAAATTCAAGTCCAAAACTTCACTACAACATGTGCTTCAGAACGATGGAAAGTGTACTCGTAATCTTCTAACTTTCCAAAGACTGGAACTTTTCGAGAAAGGTCAACCAAATATATATGACAACATTCGGAGAGCGGTTGTTTATGACGAGGCGCTTATGGACAGAATTTATCTCCATCCATTGCAATAAAGTGTCTAATTTCCTGACGCGAATCCTTACATAAAATTTTATTTGCCGCAATCAAACATCAGCTCAGACTTGCTTCCACATGGATCCACATTAGGACAGACTTCGTTTCCATGCCAACCTCCATTACGGCCTGAATCATTTCCATGGAAATGAAGAAGTACCATCCAAAGTCCTCTCAAAATGCTTGTGACACTTTAACACGAGAGGCGGCTCTCCGCTTCTCGGAAATGGAAGCCCATGGGTGGCAAAAGATTAATAGTGCAAATTTAACAGCGGACACAGAAAGTCACAAGAAGTAAAAGCACATTATAGGTGCAATTCACATAGATGAGTAACATCAGGTGAATATATTTAAGCTATATTTAAAATAGGTGAGTTAGGAAATGTGGGTCCTGTTATTTATTATTATTATTATTAATCACATACGTAAAAAAATTAATAATTTATGAATTCACCTCACAAGCATGAGAACTTCACAAGTACACATCAAAATATACTGGTCTATAATGCAATAGATTATGATATGCAGAATTGCAGATGCATTTTGCTAAGTATGGCTATACCATATACTGTTTGCGGTGTGAACGAATAATCTGTGAAGCTAAGGGTTAAGGTAGTCACTTGGATAGGATATGAGTGGCCGCAGCTGTCTGACTTTCTGCCTGCCTGACCTTAGGAATGGATCTTGGTCATGAACCCTACCTGCCTAATTGATTTTGTTTTGTTTGAGTGCCTGTGAATAAGCTAGGTCCTGTGATGTGACAGTTTGGTGTTGGAGAAATGACGTTGAGATTACGATGGCATCACACTTACACTTGTGTCATGGATACAAAGAAGTTGTCATCTTATTCTATGCAACTCAGTAACAATGTAATCTACATTTGGAATTTTGCCCATCATGTTCAAAGGCAAAAATCTATCACAAAAATACAATACAACACAACTGCAATTTGATATTGCCATTCTTACAAAGCCCACATCATGACGACACAACTGCAATCATATTGCAGAGCGCAATTGTGAGTGAAGGACTTGCTGAAGGTCACAACACAGTAACCGCCTCGGACAAAAGACCCTGTGTGCTCTCCACGTTACAGGCCAACTGCTCCAACCAATCAGACATCGTGCCTCACAAATCGTATTTGATATTGAAAAACCTGAGATAGTTTAATTGCATTAAAAAGACTGCAGGTAGGTAAGTAGTAGAAACACGACCTTTTGTGGCCTGGTGAACAGGTTGGCTGAAGAGTCCCTCACCAAGTCGATTTCGAGACAGCACCATAAACTGATAAGAGGTATCGGGCAGCAAGTTGTACACTGTAAGCGATATGGCATCATCAGGAACAACGCGTAATGTTATCCAGTCTTCTCTGTTGCTGTCACTTTTCTTGTACCTGACATCAAAATCAAAATGTCAACAACTTTAAAATTATGATTTCATCAGCTATGCAACAAATAAGCAATTGCAAAGACCCGCCTGCCTTATTGCTGTTGCATCACTGAATCCAAGATTTTCCAGTCAGACAGTGTACATAAGTCTTGGGATTGACAATGTCAAAGATGGAATGGAAACTTTTAATTGTCTACCGAAATTCAAAATCAAATATGACCACACAACCACAGACACACATTCAGTCTCAAAAGGCACAAAATTCAAGAGGATCACCAGACAACTGATAGATTTTAAACAGTAGGAACAGTAATCACATGTAGTCAGACACTTAAGTATTATATATATGTTTTAGCTGCAATGCATCTAAGAACAAATTCACAGTAAGGAAAGTTACTAGCCAGAGAACATAGTGCTGCAGGTGACCACCATCGTACGCTGGCATCCATGACACTTTGGCTGAATTGTGGGTCGTTCTGACCGTAACATTGTACGGTGCATGAAGAGTATATACTACAACAATCCAAAGTATATACTACAATCCGAAGTATATACTACAACAATCCAAAGTATATACTACAACAATCCAAAGTATATACTACAACAATCCAAAGTATATACTACAACAATCTAAAGTATATATTACAACAATCCAAAGTATATACTACAACAATCCAAAGTATATAATACAACAATCAACACATTATGCTTTTCTTCTTTTAATTATACCATTATCACCAACATCAATGTCATTATCATTTCGATTATTTACCTCAGGATTGAAAAAAATTAGCTCAATATTATTCTGGACTTTCACTGACATCTTGATTGGTAAAGACAATACTGCAAAAAGTAACCACAGCATTATGATGGATTATTAAAATGGATTATTAAACATATGCACATATAACATAACATACACATAACACACACATAACATTTTATTCGGTAAACCAACATCATACAGGTCATAATCACATCATGATTTACAAGTTGTATTAGTCTACACAGAGACCCAAAAGGGGCCGAAGGTTCCGCTAGCCAGGGTCACCTGTGAGCATTAGGCTGGAAGAGGTGTCATGGCCAAGTGTAAGAAAGCAATTGAACTGCAAAATTCCTAACTATCACGATTATTTAATTATTAGAAACTGAAAGAAATAGAGTAAACAGGTATACACTCAAAAAATGCAAACAAACAAATATTGCTGCTACAATGCATCTTTTTAAATTTATGATCTGCGTACCTTGTGTATTCAGACTATTTGAGTAGGTGGCATCTATATTAAATAATCGTGCTATTTACCGTAGCTTCCTTGAAGAGGTGCTATTATAAATACTTGCAAAAATTATAACTACCAGGTCGAAACATGTCTGCAGCCATTTGCTGCACAGTTTACCAATGCTGCATGCATACAAGCTCCTCATAGACTGATAGCAATGTCCTCAAACACCTTCCTACTGAATGCAGAATCACAAGTGCATCATAATGCATCATAAATTTACTTTCAATGATGAGAAGAGATGTTGTTATCACTCCAGTGACGATGTTTGATGCGATGCATTCGTACATTCCCTGATCTTCCTTTGTTAGATGAACTATCGTTAGATTTCCCTCGTAATACATCGTCTTTGTTTTGTCAGGAAATGGACCTTCGACCTTCAAGCACATAAAAAGTTATCGCACGCATATCCTGCACTGTTATGGAAAAATTATGAACACATGTAGGCCTACATAGGAATAATTTAGTTATTTGCTCTTTTATCCCTTTCTTGTTGCTTCTTTTACTATTATGTTAATGTTCTCTCTCCTTTTCTGTTATGTTAATGTTCTCTTTCCTACACTCTTCTGTTATACTAATGTTCTCTTTCCTATGCTCTTCTGTTATGCTAATGTTCTCTTTGCTATGCTTTTTCTATTAATATGTTTTAATGTTCCTTTTGCTATGCTTTTTCTGTTACGCTAATGTTCTCGTTGGTATTCTTTTTTCTTTTATGATAATGTTCTCTTTTTGTGATGCTTTTTCTGTTAAGTTAATGTACTCGTTCCTTTTCTGTTCTGCTATGTTCTTTTTGCTATGCTTTTCTGTTTGGTATGTTTTTTCTGTTATGTTTTAATGTTCTTTTTGCTATGTTTTTTCTGTTATGTTTTAATGTTCTTTTTGCGATGCTTTTTCTGTTAAGTTAATGTTCTCGTTCCTTTTCTGTTCTACTATGTTCTTTCTGCTATGCTTCTTCTGTTGGTACAGCGTGTCCAGTTGGAACCAGACATGTATTATATGTTTCTCATTCATGCTTCAACTGTGTCCTAATCTACATTGAAGCCAATGGATATTTCTTGCATAACTCTTTTTGGCACCATTTTATTGCTTCTAAGATAAACAGATTACTATATTTAAGCAGGACTCCTGTTCTTTTTGGATAAGCCTTTGCAGTCCAATAATCTGTACCATTTTCTTTGCATGCAATGTCAATATCCTTATGTATATGTCTTGATAAATAAATGATGAATATTCAACTGAAGATATCCCAACAATCATATATATATATATAATTATATATATATACTCTAACCATAAGATATATAATTTATATATATCCTGTTATAATAGAGGAGTTCTGTTGTACCAGCAAACCACAGGAATCTTGGCCATCCATGAAATGAATACATTGACCACACAACAAAAGAGGTCAAGGACACAAAGATCAATGAAAAAACAAACAGAAACTCTGGCACGGTTGGCTTACAACCATCCCACTCTTGCTATATACTCTGCTGATAAACATATCTACAGATATTATTTTGTCTTCATGGTTCAGTCTCTCTATTATCATGGTGACCTTCCGGGCAAACTGGCCATCAGTCAATCCAACTGACAAAAAGCCAGTCAATCAATCAATTTGCGATGACCAATAACAACAACAGCAACAGCAGAAACAAAGAAACGCAACAACAGAACTTCATTTCACGTTCATTTTGCACTAGCTTCTCGCACAATCACAATGCCACACCATATGAATGCAATATGTAATCTTAATCACCATCTTATCATCATCAAGACTGCTTGCTATCTTGCCATCATACAGTTTAAAATTATACCATCTAAAAGTCACCAAAAGCAGATCAACCTGTATACATGCAAAATATGTCTCTACGAGATTTTCTGCAGTTACAAAACATGAGAATTCATCAAACCCAGCTGTAGGATAATATCAACAAGTTCCTAGTTTCTATTTAATTACAAAAATAATTCGCATCATTACTATCTTGCAAAATTGAGAAATTCAATCAAGCAACCTTTGATTACTGAAAAATCTTCATGACAGCCTATATAATCCCAAGTGTAGTACGGCAGAGGCAATATGATGAGCAGCTTTCTTGGGCAGCCGCCGGTTGCAATTATTTATGGCATGCACTCGCAACAACAGCATCCCAGATGTGCAAAATGATCGTCAGAATAATCACGTTCTCCGACACATTCCCTTAAGATTATTTCAGTCGACACTCACAGTAACATCATCATCATCATAATATATTAATCGCTTGATAAAGCTTCCCGGCTTTTCCAATCACACTGCTGAGTAACGGCAATATGTATCATATTGCACAGCCATCATCCAACTGCCTTGATCGATACCAACGCTAAGTAAAATGTCAGTGCAGCAAGTGCAGGGAGGGGGCAGGGAAGCACAGGGACGAACTGATGGAGAAGAGAGGGAAGGGAACGAGTGAGAGGAGAGAAGGACAGTGTGCACTGAAAGGGCAACCCACCCCACATCAAGGAGTTTAACGGCCGCCCACGGTTGCCATGGTAACGATGGATCGACGATGCAGAAGACAATCGCAAATAAAAGCGAAATAATTTTGCAGGCATTATTAATGAATTCCAAAGGCTACTGGCAACAATCCAGGGCCCAGACATGACTGCGGGGGGCAGAGGCTGCCAGTCTTCATCTTGACTCCGCAAAATGCAGACAAAGGTCCAAGGGAACGACAAATGGCCGTGCGTCCCTGTTCCCATCCGGCGTCTACTCCACGTGCGTTCAGACGCACGGTTCAGAACACTTGATTCTCGTCGTTCAGCATTTCCTCGTCTCAGTGGATCACGCACATTCCATTCCCATTCCTTTTCCCTTTCCAACGACAGACTGACAGGCTGACAGTACATGGACCCGGAAATTTATGTAGTGCTTTCCTGGAATTTCTTAAAGAAAGTCTTCACTTGACTGATTTCATTGCATTTCAATGAAACGCGAAAATGTTCAAACAGCGTGAAAATTCTCCAATGGTTCTGCACACGTGCAGAGAAAAACGATTGGTGGAAGAGAATTAAAATGTCTTCCTGTCATTGAGCTGCGACGGCAGATATGTTTGTGCCAGGTGATCTTTTGACCTGACGATGCCGATTCTGAGAAATTTCTACAGAGGTACACAGCGAGTTCCTTTGATGTCTTTCTAGGAAAGACTCAATGACTCATTCATGGTTGACTGATGACTCGTTTAGTCACAGCACTCGTCTGTTCTGTGCATATAGATGCAGTCTCATAGTCCCAGATTTGACGTTTTGGTCTCATCAATATGAACCCAATTGCTCATCTTGGATGGATAAGCCAACATCTTGGTTTCACCTCAGTCAGAGGATCGGACATCGCGAGTTTTTGTCTTCATCTTTGGATGTGATGTCTCGAGTTTAGTCCTGCCTAGATTGAAGTCTCATTGCCACAACTCTAACAGTTGGATTAGCTTGCAACACTGTCAATTAATGCCATGGTGTGTGGCATATATTCATAGCTGCAATTAAGTTTATCATGGTGCAATAATGAATACGTGTATACTACTGACTTTATTTTGATGTCATGTCACTACTGAGTCTGCTACACAGAGAGGATCAAGGTGTTGAAAATAGATAGAGTGCAATGCAAGTCACCAAAGTATATTAAAGTGGAGCCGAGTTTATTGCGCAGTGATGCACGCAAACACAAGATTTTAATACGGTGTAACTAAGAAAAGAATAGGTTTTTAAACTTTTTTCACTTAATGATCGAATAAGAATGCACGTATATATGATAAAAGAATGCCAGCCAGTATTACATGTAGTGTGGACCTAAAAGTCATCAAACTATGACATCATGGTGAGGATCTTGCTTTGCGAATACTGGTCCAGAAGCAGAGTACAGGTCAGCCAACTTACGCAAGCAACGACATGAAAACCAAAATTAAGACAAGGGATAATTAATAATGATATATTTGTAGTATTTAAATAACTAGGCAGAAACATTTCAGATCAGAACTGATAATTGAGGTATTATATAAATCAACACATGCCAGCCAGTATTACAGATCAAAATTAGTGTACTCTGTCTCCCTGTAAGTTCCATGTTCAGTCAATTTGCCACTAGATGTGATCGTGTCACAAACGGGGCATCATCGGAATGTATATCTTGATATATCTTTCTCTCGAATCAGTCGATGGCCAGTCCTGCATGATTGCTACTACACCAAAACTGACCTCTTGCTGTGGTATATCCACAGGTCTTTCAATCTAAACTGAAAAATCCAATTAACTGCTTGACTGACTCCCCGGCTCTTGACCCCCCCTGGCCTATTGAGTGCATTTGAATAAGCTGGTTTCCATGACTTTGCTTTTGTGAACGCTGTAGAAATTTGAAGTTTACAATTACACTATGATTACGATTACACTATGATTACGATTACACTATGATTACGATTACACTATGATTACGATTACACTATGATTACGATTGCTTAATCCCCCTTGTGCTTTTTCTAACCCTTGTTGCTTTAGTATTAGAAATGTAACTCAATTCAAGCAACTACATGTACCTTAACACGTTCACCGCCTACACGCCATGTTAAATGACTGAATCCGGTACGAGATATCTCGTACTGGGCGGTGAACGTGTTAATGCCTAGTATCATAGATTAGCGTCACTGGTATCATTACTTACCATCATAGGCCTACTTGCCTCACAACTTTTCTTATTTAAACAGCATTGCAATTTACCTTTAACCCAGTGTTATGACTTATTCAATACTAACATAAATCCCTCGCATAGAAGCTTACCTTTCTCCAGAGAATCGTTGGCTTTGGGTCGCCCTCGGCAACGCATGGCATGGTAACGGACTGGCCCTGGTGCCTCTGATAGATAGGTCGTGGTCTTGTTATGAAGTACGGAGGATCTGCAATTAACAGATGAAGTCATTTTTTGTCGACATATGAATACTTAATATCATATTACTGCACTGTTGATGATGATGATGATGATGATGATGATGTTGATGATGATGATGTTGTTGATGATGTTGATGTTCATGATGA
Organism: Lumbricus terrestris; assembly: GCA_949752735.1. Lineage (NCBI taxonomy): Eukaryota > Metazoa > Annelida > Clitellata > Crassiclitellata > Lumbricidae > Lumbricus > Lumbricus terrestris. Next base: position 33,964,557 of record OX457036.1, read on the forward strand.
TGTTGTTTATGTTGATGTTGTTTATGATGATGATGATGATGATGACGGCATACAGGCTACTGCTTTTGATGCTAAAGCCCGTGCTGGTAAAGCTGATCATGTGGTTATGCCATTGATGCAGTTTTTTTAGACGATGCCACTTGTGGGTAAGTGGTTTCTATTGATGATGCCAATGCTACTGCTGCTGTTGCTGCAGATGCTGCTGCTGGTGGTGATTATGCTGATGCTGCAGTTGCAACCGAAACCCTAAGGGAGAGTGGAATGCTGGCGAAAGTAAAAAACATTTTTCAATATAAAAGGCTGTTATCCCCCACCAGCTGGAAGAAGCATTCCACCATACACCCTCCTGCTCAGGAATATAAAAATCCTGATGAGTTTGAGAGCTTGCCTGTTTGTGCACAACCAAGTGCTCCGTGTGAGGTGCTATATATAAAACATTGATCAGCACAATACAAGAGCCTCCGTGCACCTTGAAAGGAAGCAGCTTAGAATGCTGATCGCACAATAAATCAAATAACTTCTACTTAAGGTATCAGTTACTAGCATCACTGAATTTAAGCTGCTCTAAATAAAACACTTGGTAGACGCAACGGGTGCCTTTGTGGGAGTAGAACCTGCATGTACTTAGAAAGACCCACATAGATGTCCACGTGTATACACTACGCTGACCATTTTCTCGCCATCAAAACCCGGGACACTTTTGGGGTAAATCAACGATAATATTGTAATTCCTTAACTGCGGCCACGGATCCATATGACCAGATAAGGAGGGGAAGAAGAAGCAGAGGAAGACAGACAAAGACATGGATGATGAACGCTGGATGGAAGATCTAAAGACACAGCACAATCAAGACATGAGAGAAGCCGTGGATAAAAAGATTTAGAGACGTCTTGTTAAAACCGTCATCAGCACATGCCTGTGGGGTGTGGGGGGAAGAGGAAGACAATAAAGAAACTGCAGGACTAGGCCTATAGGTCCACGAGGGCCGAGTTCAATAAGGTTAAAAAAGCCTAGTATAAAGTGGCGAAAATTAGAAGGGCGAAGTCGATATGGCGAAAATGTCAAGATAGTTAAAATGAATCAATACTGCACAACTGAAGAGAATTCTACCAGCCTACTTCGTCTGAAAACTTGCCAATTGACTCAAGTAGCCCATGAGAAAAGGTGCAAGTAAAAAAAGGTGCCGGTGTGGTTTAATGTGTCAATCGCAAGCGACACAAATATTTATGGCACTAGAATTGAAGCAAAGACCATAGATGTGTACTAAATCATATATAGTACATTTGTACTTAAAATTGTTACTTACAAATATTAGTTATAAACCCAAGAGTTTTATATCAAAATAACTCTTACAAATTTCATTTCTTGTGGGCCTACTACATGTATTTCTCAAATGATGACTTAAACAATTACGGTACATAATGACACTATAGTTAGCTGAATCCTTGAGAATACGGTGAAAACGTATGGAATATCAGACAAAAGTTAAATTAAGGAAAATAATAATAGACAATAAATAAATAAATAAATAAAGTCAAATAAAAAATAAAAAGCGAAAAAAAGATGATGCAAAAAATTAAAAACGAAACAAACAACATTTTTTTAGAGAGAATAAAAAGCGGGAAAAACTTTTTTAAAAACTATGCTTTCATTACAACTTCTTCTTAGGTTACAAACGATATACTTTTTCTGTCATTACAATGAACTGACTCTTCCATCATCCAAGTTAACAACTTCTTTCCCTTCTTCTCAGAAACCGGGCAATTTTGCCCTTTTGCTTAAGTCGTCAGGACACACCGCAAAAAACCGGAACATGTCCCGGAAAACCGGTCACCCTAGTATACAAACATGCACGCTCGTGCGCACAAACACACACACACACACACACCTCCACACACACCCACAATACATGCATTTTACTAATAACCCATTTGATTTGTCTAATCTACAAACACACAATATTCTTTTTATAACAATTACCACATCCATTGACGTTGGTATCTGAGTAAATCACAGATTGCAGTCAACCTCCCCAACAGCAGTTTCAATTGGTCCAGAGATGGTCCATATGGTATGGTCTCGAATGGTATGGTCCCAAATGGTATGGTTTAAGGATGGTCCATATGGTGTGGTCTCAAATGGTATGGTCCAAGGATGGTCCATATGGTATGGTCTCAAATGGTATGGTTTAAGGATGGTCCATATGGTGTGGTCTCAAATGGTATGGTCCAAGGATGGTCCATATGGTATGGTCTCAAATGGTATGGTTTAAGGATGGTCCATATGGTGTGGTCTCAAATGGTATGGTTTAAGGATGGTCCATATGGTGTGGTCTCAAATTGTATGATTCAAGAATGGTCCATATGGTGTGGTCTCAAATGGTATGGTCCAAGCATGGTCCACATGGTGTGGTCTCCAACGGTATGGTCCAAAGACGGTCCATATGATATGGTCTCAAATCACCATGGCGTCTCTTTGATAACATTTGGTCTGCAATCTAATGGGTGTGGATTTGAACATGATGAATGGACTCTAATTACCCTAGACTAAGTGCACTTGTCTTTTGCCAAGGATTAAGACTCATAAAATGTCACAATATACACACAAAGCATATGTGTGCATACAACGACTTGGTAAACAAATGCATATTGCTTTGTATGATTAATTTATACAGCGCCGTTCAGTGCAGTGGCCATTCAGTAGCACTCCCAATGCGACAACCTTAAGAATACTAAAAGATTTTGAGGAGAGAGAAGGGTATTGGAAGGGACGAAGATAAATGGTAGAACATAGACAGGATGGAAGGGACATCCTTCCATAGAGAGGGACACTGGTGGCAAAATATTTAGTCTGGATCATGGTGGTCCTATCTCATGGAACAAGGAGAAAACGCCAGTACAAAGAGTGCAAAAGTCATTGCAGAATATTTCCAATATGCTGACCTAGCATGTGTAATTAAGTGCAATACGTAAATAAATGAACATTTCATAACCATGTACACAGAACAGACGTCATAACACTCTGCACCAGCGTCACTTGCACATTGATATCCATCATACATCTGGCTAAAATGCTATCCTCAGCTTTGGCACTTTCCCATCAATATATTCGCGTCAATAAAATGCTTCAGCGGCAAAGCGGGCAGGAAGCAGGCGATTCCTTGCCATATTTACGGGCAACTGCTTGCCAAGCAATTTCTTATGAAGCACTTCTCCTTGAGCGCTGCTGTTGGTTCGTCGAATTGATTACTTGGCAATCAGAATTCAGTTACTGCTGACTTCTCAATCAGGCAGTAATGCACGCAAGGCAGTTGCTGCTAATTTCTTTTTCAGAGTGCGGACGAAAGCGGACCCACGATTTCTTCGTCCTCTCGGTCATGCACAATGAGAGAAATCAACAATAAAACTCCAGCCATCTCAGCGACCGAAAATGATTCGGCAAGAGAATCAATTCTACCTAAATCTAATCATTCGCAGATAATCTAATTCCAGTTGAATACAGTTTCATCTAACCTAGAAAGTAATGTGACTGGAAAGCTCTTTAATTTCAGCACCACACACACACAGGAAGTGTTTTATGGAGGCGACGATGAAGGCGTTGACTGGTACTGCTTCAGTTCATGTCTGCCAAAGTCATGCAGTCCAGTCACAACAACCAGCTAGTATTATAGTCCAATCTAAACTAATCTAATAAAATTAACATACACCAATTTGATCAAATCAATTACAAGTATAATCTAATCTAAACCAACCAATTCTAAGTCAAGACCACATGCCAAATCTAACCAGTAAGTTCCGCGGTGATGTAACTAAAAGGCAGAGGCTAAGAAAGTTTATCTAACTGTTGTTAGCATTTAAAACCAAAGGCTGCCTGATAGGCAAGCTCAAACAGAATGTCCTTCTTTTTCCCATAAGGTTCACAAGTCTGGAAGTATTTCCCTCGTTAACTGGAAATCTCACCATGGAAGCTTTGATCCTTTGCATGTCACCTACTGTTCCCTAGTCTTGAGAATGGAAAGATATTTCCCTTAAAGTTTCTCAGTCCATCCTCAATTTGGAAGTAATTTCTTACGTTAATTCGGCTCACATCCAGAGGTACATATAGACAGTTCTCTTACTTTCACTGAGCACATTGTCAATCTTACTCGCTCTTCCTACTTCCAGCTAAGGCATCTCAGGGCTATTTGCAAATCTGTCTCATCATCGATCTTTACATCAATTGTTCACGCTTTGTCTATTCTCGGATTGACTATTGCAATTCTGTCCTGGTTGGCCTCCCTAAGGTTCGGTTAGCTCTTCTGCAATCTGTACTCAATGCTGCTGCTAGACTCATTGCCCGTCTTCCTAGATTAGAACTGCCACATATCTATATTCATGACTGAACAACTTCACTGGCTTCCACTCTCGGCCCGTATACAATTCAAAGTCCTGATCTTGGTCCTTAAGTCTCAATTGGGTCTTGCCCCGCAGTATCTGTGTGATCTTATACTTCGCCCCCTTTCTGCCACTTCGCTGCGTCCTCTTAGGTCTGCTGATCGGCTTGACCTCTTCGTCCCCCGAGTCAGGACCACCATGGCTTAATCCAGATCATTTGCCTGCATTGGTCCATCCTTATGGAATGGGCTTCCCCATCAGTTCGATCTGCCATCCTCTCTGGTAGTCTTTCCTCGTCTTTCTCTCAGCTAAAAACTTGCCTTTTCTCTCGGGGTTGAATGCACTGGGAGCGCTTCAGAAAGGCTCTTGCTGCAAGAAGCGCTTTATAAATGGTCATATACAATGCAATACAATACAATATATATCTTCAATGCTCCTCCAACCCAGTCACAAGTTTTTCTCACTGCTTCCGAAAACCTGACTGTTTTCCGTGATGCGAGGAAAATGAACGAACACAATGACTGAATTGTCTACCCACAGGTTGCAAAGCTACGCAGGTTGCAATTGCTTTCCAGGCAAAAGCACATTGTCTCGACGACGAAAGAAGCGAAGAAGACTCTTAGAAATCGTCACACGTTGAATCGTGCATGGCAATCGCAAGATCTGCCGACCAAACTCATTAAGAATTAACTGCAGGTGAATAATAAAAGCGACGTCTTTGGCTAAAAGAAACGAGAGGACGACAACCAGATGGGCGCTGATCAGCCGAGAGACAACATTAGACAACAGTGGACTACGGATTGTCCATCCAGTTGCCTACTTAATAAAGGCATAGCATGTTTTCTGAACTGAGACACACGAATGAAGCCACAGGGTCTGGATAAATGCACTGCATGCATGTGAATTAAATTACTCTCACAAATTAGAGTCGTGCAAGAGGCAACATAACTGCATGAAGATAGAGTATTACTACTGCAAGGATGAAGGTAAAGCAGCAGCAGAAATTACCATGATGACGAGAAATTAGAATCAGAAGGTGTCAAGGGACACAGCAGCCGACTCCATAACATAACATAACATATTTATTCTGTAAACCAACATCATACAGGTCATAATTACATCATATTTTCCAAGTTGTATCAGTCTATGCAGGAGACCCAAATGCGGTGAAAGGCCCTGCTCTCAGGGGGCCACCTGACAGCATTTCCACCTGAAAGATGTATCGTGGCCAACCGTAAGAAGTAAACAACTGAGCAGTCAAAATTTTAACTATCATAATTATTTTAATTGTTTGAAACTGAAAAGAAATAGAGTAAACAGAGTATAAACAGAGTAAACACATTATAAAAATGCAAACAAACAGGTAAGCCTACACAGTACTACTAACTCTCAGGATCAAGGCGAATTAGTGGTGATTCCCAAAGTAGTTCTATTTATTTTTTCTATTAGGGTGTCTGACACTTCTTGCAAAATAAATTTATTTTAAAGCTGAAGTGAGGGCAACAAGAAAATTTCAGGAGAAATACTGCGCCATACAGTGTGAACATAAAGTTTAAATCTTTGTAAGGTGAATACGGCGAGTAGACCTTGAGACAGTTCAGCTTCTGAAGTGAATAGAGAGAAAGCAAAATGTATCTGCATTCGCAATTTACCAAATTCTATTACTACACCTAGATTCCACCACATACTCCTCTAACTTACAGTAATGCATATGACACATGAAATCGAAGTAACTCAATCAGAATGCCCTGGTAGACGTATCACTGTAATAAGTTACAAAACAAAGTCTCAATAGAAGTTTAATGGTCCACACAAATCTGGGACTCAAATGTACAAACATACAATTTTCCAACTCATCAGAAAAGCCAAAATGCTACTAGTGTATTCGTTTCTTGTCGGAGATTTTTCTCAGCAGTAAATTCAATGTCTAGAGAGAATGCCACACAAACAGAGATGATATTTAATCCCACTACAGAGCATGCCACAAGAAAAGCACTTCTTACAAACACAATCATAATGTCAATCATATTGCATTGTATTATATTGTATTGTATGTGTGTACTCTCGATGAATTCCTGTAGAGGAGAAAAAAATAAATATGCTTCTTTCAATTAACAGTTAAGCTGTTGCTGATGGCAACCAACGGTATCCAGTCAAGACTGCACACACAAAACCGCGCACACAAAACCATGCACTTTCAAAACCGCGCTTGATCATAACCATGGTGATCATAACCGTGCATTGATAGACACAGGCAATTAATCGCTCTCTTTGATGTGATCAGCACTACAATTTAATTGTTCAGCAACCAAGCATTTTAATGCTATGAGTCGTAATTAACTAACTTCCACCTACTTTCATGTTCAATATTTATGCTTCATACGTCTTGAGTGCCTCAAAATAAGTGTGTGCCTAAATTGGAAGTTGGATTGATGTAGGCTAACTAATTCCTTGGAATACATTTTGCCTATATCAAATGGGTTTGACTAGAAAAATTCATTCATAATTGGAAGTTGGAATTATGGAAAACTTCTTGAATAAATAGAAGTGGAATTGATGAAAAAATTCTTGATTATATATGAGCTCAATTGAGATAAACAATTGTAATTTAAATAGAAGTTGGATTGATGATCACTGTTGCTCCAATTGAAGCTGGATTGATAAAAATAATTAATTGACTGCGAAAATCGAACTTCAACAGATGCGCGGTTATGATCGTGTGCAGTTTTGAAATGCGCGGTTTTGTGTGCACAGTTTTTGTGCGCGATTTTGATAGAAAACCGCAACCAACAGCGTGGACATAATACTGAAGGACACGACGTCTAGGAACAAAATACTGAAAAAACAAAACGTCTAGGGCCAAAGCACATTGAGTCACAATAACATCCGACGACAATGAATGAATGTTTTTCTCAAAATGAGCATGACTGTGAACATTATCTACCTATAGAGTGGTGTCTGCCGTCTGCTCATCACTGGGCACAGTAAACTGACTCTCTGTGGGTGCCGTAAAACCAATTTCGAGTGAAAATGAATAGCAAAACACGGAAGTCTCACTGGATCTGCGCTCATTTATAAGCCTTCGAACAAAGCATCTCAAGATTCGCAGCGAGTCACAGAACAAAACTGTGGCGGACTCATCTGGCAATGACAAACCACCCGCAGCACAACAAGAGCTTCTACAAAAGCCGTCTAAAAGCGCTTTGAGTCAAATGAAAAGCCTTTTGTCCGGCCCTTTGCTTATTCGCTTGTTTATGGCTGCCATGGGATTTCAATCAATTCACTGCAGTATGGTCCACATGTGCTGCGAATTATTGCAGTTGTTTCCTGCCCCGAAGTCGTGGCCTGATCCCTATGGAATTGTTTCTAAATGCTACCAATCTCGAATCAGTCGATTACTTAGGCGTTTGTAAGAGCCAAACAATTTGAAAAGGAAAAACGACTTCTCTATGTAGTCGACGTCTCGAGTATTTCATCATTGGAACTCTAATGTCGGCTCTGAGCTCAGCGATGGCAATTTGTAGGCGAATGCTGTGTTTCTTTCGCCTGATTCTGCACAGATGAGATTTTATGCAGAAAGCTTTATGCGTCGTATAAATCTGTGCAACGTAGATCTTTGCAAAGCATAGGAATTTGTACAGCATTAGCCTCAGTGAGATATTCACAATGCAGCAATTCTTGCAAAACATGAATTTGAGTAAAGCATTTCAGTAAAGCATTGTTCTTTTTTGCAAAGGGTCTCTGTAAAGTTTTGGTTTTCATAGAAAAGATTGATCCTTGTTAACCATCAGTCTGTGTAGAGCACTCTTGTGAAGCATCACTTCACCAAACATCAAACTCTAAAGCATGGATCTGCGTATAATCCGTACATAGTCTAGATCAAATCAAATCATCAATCACTGTTATGCAACTGAAAGCTCTCCAACGGACAGATCTTTGTAGGGTAGAGAGATATTTGCTATGCATGTATTTATGTGAAGCAATTGCTCTTCATAAAACTCAGATCCACGCAAAACATCAATCTTTATGAAGCTCATATACTACTGTTTTGTTAAGCACAAAACTGGGTCAATCTATGCTGCCGAGTCTATGCTCATCATTTTTTCGTAAATATGGCTACTCATAATCCATAGCGTACATACTTATCAGATAATTGCCATAATGATGATTGCCATTGGAATTCATAAACAAACTTTGGCATTCATGAATAAACATGATGCCATTATCCAACTGTAAGTTTGATGACACGTGTGGACAGTGACGAAACACAACGGTTTCATAATTCATGAAAGGCGTCGTGCAGCGAAATTGCAGCGCACTTCCACAAACTGACACATTTATCAGCCGAGTCTCTACGCTGGACAGATGGAGAGGGTGCTGAGAAGAGCATATCAACGTCATCGTCAATCGATGTAATTAACTAAATGCGTCATGAATAGGTGATGACATCACGACTAAGTGGCAGCTCGTTCACTTCCTAACTGATGGTACTAAACTGCAAGTATAAACTGACTGAGTGGCTGGCTGGCTGTCCATAGCTCACTGACTGGTCCACTGACCGACTGACTGACAGTGACAGTGATGATCAAGTCATCCATGCAAATGACATCTGAGATACATCTATAGAGGCTTGCGATGTTTGACATTAGACAACATTGGATGGAAGTTCTGACAGAACTCAAACAGGAGATCAGAAATTTTAACGCTTTTCACATATCGAGACAAAATCTGACAGACCATGCAGAATGATGACCGCAGAGGACAGAATGATGACTGCAGAGGACAACAGGGCAACTGCAGAGGACAGAATGGTCAAAACTAATGCATTTCAAGGACAGCCTTTAAGTGTATGTATCTAATTTCAAAAGCTTTAACCCTTTTACCCCTGAAATCCCAGTGCAATACTACGTTAACCCTGAGCTGACAAACAATTTCCGTACAGGTTTGATATTTCACTGGAACTTTAATATCAAGAACAGAGATGCTAAAACCGCCCGTGTTAATATATAGACTACGACAGTTGCCTGATAATTTCCAGTGTTGATTTTTTTGCGGTAGACCATCAAACCAGCAGCAGCCATCTTCTCAGATACAATACATAATAACCATGTTAGACAAGAACATGGAATGGCAACCAGGCAATGTGAAACAGAGAATCCACATTTCTTACCAAAATACAACTCATGCTGTCATTTCAGCAAAGTATATTACATTAATGAAGGCAATGCAATAAACGCCTTCAACTTGTCGGCCATTAGCTATCTATCCATTGTGAAGCATAATAATCCTTTGGCTTCGGATCTGTCATTTGTTCTACATACAGATTTGTCATTCCAGTCATTCGATACAAATAGTTGAAGAAAAAATCCATCACATCAGATCCTTCTTTCAAATCTGATGGCAAATTACGCACACATGGTTCATGATGAACCACACCTGGTTCATGATGAACCACACCTGGTTCATGATGAACCACACCTGGTTCATGATGAACCACACCTGGTTCGTGATGAACAGGATGAAAAGGAGCAACATAATAACTAAACTGTTTATTCCATCTGGTTGTATCACTTGAACCTAATCATATAGGCATTCCGGGTAACAGTGCCGTAGCTAGCTTTTTGTGAGCCCGTGTGCATGGATACTGCATGGGCCCCCTGTTTGGCCCTGTAAGGCTGGTATCTTTTCGTTCTTGCAATCAAGATCACAAAACTAATGTATGGCATTTGCTGATAGGCCCAACACATGTGAATACAACTTACGGTACTCAAAGAAAAACATGAATGCTGCAGCTGCACGAATGAGACAGATAAATTAAAGTGTTATAGGTCTAACTGCAGTGATCTCCCAGTAGAATTTTAAATCTATCACGTTGCAGACTTTTCAGCTTTAATATTATTAGCTGCCTACTTAAAACAATGCCATGGTATCATAGAGTTTTCTTTGTAGCATTTTTGTCAGCCATCTATCAATTCCGGTCCATGATCTGCAATTTGCACACCAAAATGATACACTCATAAAATTTTTAGGCCCTACCTAAAAATAAGTTTAATAGCAATATTCCTTACAAGTGGAAAAGATTGGGGCAAATACGTGATTTCCTAGAACCCTGATACACACTTGCTCAATTTGGTGTCTCTCTGATTTTGGGATGAGAGCTGATAAGATTTGAGAGCAGTGTGAGAAATGTTGAAAAATAACGGGAGGATTAGGCTATGATCCACATGGAGTTGGGTTGTTAAAAGGTGAAAAGACTTAACTATGTGACCCTAAGAAAGACTAGCAAGGGTTGAATGACCTCAAACTCTCGGGCAATTCTCACTCTGGTTGCGGGAGATGTCAGATTACTTACTACCGTTACTATATCCAGCATATAACCGAATACACGAGCATGTCTGTGACAAGTATGAAGTTTCTGCGGTGCACCATTTATTTGCAATACAAGAACGTGAAAGATAGACGGATATGATCCCACACCTATCCTAAACGATAGCATAGGCCCGCCTGTGACCTTTGCATAGGAAAGCTTGTGAACAGGGCTATTTTTAACCTGCAGTTGTACACAAAATGTGCAGTTCTAAATGGATTTGTGCAGCTGTAGAAGCACTTCTGTCACACGTTTTGTGCAATCAAAAGTAGCGAAAAAGGCAATTGTCATCCGATTGGAAGTAATTTACCATGGAGGGTGGGAAGGAAAAGAAGGGACTGTGCAGTTCTAAAAATTCCTTAAAAACAGCCCTGCTTGTGAACGAAAAACAGATGTGGGTATGATTCGTTTACTGTGTTCTCAACCTAAAACTGAATTAGACCTGTATTATTTATTGTCGTTCACACACATTATTAGCGTAATTGCGCAATCAAATTTTATTATTATTGTCATTCACACACATTAGCGCAATTGCGCAAATTTTGACCGTCATGACTCAAGACAAAAAACAAGTTAAGGGGAATTCAGTATATCATCCTACCTACCTGCCTGCACGGCGGTTGACAGGCGTCAGTAAAGCAGCGACGTAGCCTAATGCATGTATATGTTCACAAAAACTACATCTGTCACAAAATAATGTGAATTACTAATATTATTATAGGCTAATAATTCAACAATCTCTGTGGGCACTTGGAGGTCGTGGGCCGTGTGCTCTGCACACATGGTAGCCACGCCACTGCCGGGTAATGATTCATTCATTCATTCATTCATTATTAGCATTTATATAGCGCCCCTTCAAGAAACTACTCAGAGGCGCTCCTAGCCCAGCCACAGCAAAAGAAAAAAGATTTAAGAGACTTAAGGAATGAGGATTGACTGGTCAGGTGGAGGAGATGGAGGTTAGGGGGGAGGATGATGCTTCAGTGCAATCAGTGGGCTCATCACCTTCACTTTAACTGTCCGAAAATTCATTGCCATTGATTATCAAACTCTCATTGGAACAATCCATGATCTATAGCAATAGCCTCAGCTAATGAATGTCAATTTTACACAATACAGTTTGACAGAATGTTGTTGTTCAAACAACTTTCTGGTAATTCACAGGATGAGAATTATCGGGATTGAGGAGTTCAACCGCATAGTCTTTCTTAGTCTTCCCCCCCCCATGTACCGTAGCTACGTCTTATTTTCACACCCCAACTCTATGCGGATCATAGTCTGATTCCCCGTAATTATTTTCTATAATTAATACTCATATTTTTAATTATATTCTATAATTAATACTCATATTTTAAATTATTTTCTATAATTAATACTCATTTTTAAATTACTTTCTATAATTAATACTCATATTTTAAATTATTTTCTATAATTAATACTGCCGAAAGTTTGACATCATTCTGGGCCAAATTTCAGATTGCAAATAATCCTACTGATATAAACCAAAGCAATATTGAGCTATTTTTTAGCTGCTGTAGAGTATTTTCAAAAAGAGAAATTTAACATAGATAATTATACAAATTAAATCAAAACATGGGGCTCTCTGAGAGTCATCACAGGTTGTGAAACTAATAAATTGGTTTCTTGGGCAAAGTAACGGACACACAAACAATATATCGACTTATCGGGCAAAGGGCCCTGTGTGATATGCTCCCGTCAAAATTTTGTCAAGAATGGAATGAAAGATTATTAGTGCAGAAAAGCCTTAGAATTAATTTCTTCACAGACTTTTGAAAGATGCCCAGAAAGCGCTTAGAATTAATCATTTCTTCACAGACTTTAGAACAGTCTTGAAAGATGCCCAGAAAACGCTTAGTGACTTGGCGACATGATGACATACATGGTTCAATGATGGTTGTGAAGAATGCTTTTGAAAATTTCCAAGAGGCTTCATAAGAACTGTTTAATGTTTATGTTTCATATACCGTAAAAATATTTATGCTCATCTCTTGGAACTATTATTAGAGAGTTTCAGCAACATATTAAGCTTCCGACATCAATGTTCAGACACATAAATACATATATATATACTTGAAGAAGAGATGCTATAAAAAGTGCACAATACAAACAAACAAACAAACAAACAATACAAACAGTATTCATTTATTATACACACATGCATACATTCATACATAATACATTATTACTTTGTTTACGCATTGAACTTATCAAAGTAAACTTCATCTGAGTTGAAAAACAAGCTTCACATGAACAACTTGCTCAGGGATTTCATGCAGCGTCTGCACAGCATCTCAAATAATCTGGAATTGTTGTAGCATTGAGATCTGTATAATAGACCAAGCACTGTATTGCATTTGCACAGACAAAATATATATTTATATATATATAAAACCATAGGCCACATAATAACAGCATTCAGTCTTTGTTTATTACTTCACACTGACAAGATGCAGTAGGATCAAAACTCATAACACGAACGGATGATCACAAGTTATGACTGGAGTCAAATTTAACTGTTTGGCAGCCGTGCAAGGCATCCATCATGTCGCATCATACCAATAACATCTGACAAATTAAAGGCTGAGTTGAATCTACGGATGGCAGCAGGAAATGATCGAGCATACACTTGCCGATCTTCTACTCTTTGTGCCAGAGTGTTATCATTCCCTCAACTCCTTCTCCCCCATACATTCATGTACACATTCACATAATGTTTATATATAACTAGCTGAGGTATCCGGTGTTCCCGGGAATTTTAGGATTCACCCATTCCAGGCCAATACCCTACTCCCCCACCATCACCTCACCCCAACCCCACTCCTACTCCCCACCCCATTTTTTCTCCCATTCCAGTCGCCGACTGACCCCCAACCCGCCAGCCCACTTTGCCTTGATGTGTGTGGTAGATGGCATCTAACCGCTATGCCACCTATGAAATTTTGGTTTCCCGGCATATTTCCCCCCCCAACAATGCCCTGTTCTAACCCGGCCCCTGCGGTACGAGGTGTGTGTGTTGGGGTACCCAGCGTTGCCCAGGAAATTTGCCTGGGAAATTTAGGATTCGCCTCGCTCCCGGCCAATTCCTTAATTCCCCACACTCACCTCACTTCATCCCATATCCTCGCTCCAACTTCCCACCCCCACTTATTTCGACATCCCACTCATCCACTGACCCCTTGCGTCATTCAATTTCGCCCTCTTGATTGCGCCCTTCTGATTTTGCCCTTTTACGCCTTTAGAAAACCCTATTGGGCAAGTTACTCATAGACCTACGGTACTGTTTCTTGACTCCTATAGTTAAGAAATTAGGCTATAGTTGTAATAGTTTTCCAAAAAGTGTCCCGGTTTTTGATGGCAAGAAAATGGTCACCCTAATATACACACACATACACACACATACATACATACATACATACATACATACATACATACATACATACATACATACATACATACATACACACATAGACACATACATACATACATACATACATGCATACATACTAACATACATACATACATACATACATACATACATACATACATACACACATACATACATACATACATACAATACATACATAGGTTGAGCAAGAGACTGACCTTTAACGATGACCTGGATCGGCATGGAGCTCTGTCCTTCTCCGAGTGGAGAGTACGGTCGACACGAGTACTGTCCTTGGTCCGTAGCAAGGACCGCGGAGATGATGAGCGTGCCCTGCTTGTTGACCTTCACGTGGCTCTGGTTCATCATGCGCTCGTCCTTCGACCACTGGATCAACGTGACCGGTGGGTTGGCCTCCACGGGGCAGTCGATCCGCCCGGTCATGCCGAGGGGAAGGTAGATTCGCGAAGGCATGCTGAGGACGCGTGCGGGGTCTGAAACGACAATAAGCCACAATGTCAGAACTACTGTAGGCCACGCAACCAGCTGCATCATCATCCCTTCATCCCCGAACAACATGCACGGCGCCGGATTCCGTTGCCAAGACGACTCCCGCCTTTTCATATATCTTCTAATCGGCCGTGAAGAGAGCTCAGCAGCAGCACCACGAACGAGTATGGCACAGCCAACGACGACGACGATCTGGCGCCAAGTGAACACGTGCGTGCGGATTGGCGCGCGCGGGAAAAGAAACGCGGATCGTTATGATCGTCTGCGGTGCGTGATCGCCGCCACCGCCGTCGGCAGGAGCATCTGAGAGGGAGGAGAATTCATCTCCGTCGTTTGTCTCCTCATTCCTCCTCCTCTTCCTCCTCCGCAGCAGCCTACGCGGCGCCAGTAGCAGCGGCAGCAGCAGCAGCAGCACTCCGCAGAATAAATGCAGCGCCGCCGATATAAAGACCGAAAGACGATTTCTTAATCAATAAGTCAGCCGCTCAGCCAGACGAACATAATTTCCTTTATATTCCCAATCTACCTCCCCCCTCTCTCTCCCTCTCTCGATGTCAAAGGTTCGTCGTTTGAATCACGTTCGCAATTATTTCCCACCATTGCATTGCAGACTTCTTTCGTCGATCGACGTCGACTCTGAGAAAATATCTTCTAGTCTTTCATCGAAAGTGTTGTCGTCATTGCAAGTATAAAGTGCAATTATTTCCATCAGAATGTTCCTACATTGGTCATCTCGCTGCAGTTGACAGCCCTGCTTATTGAGGCCGCACTGTGCAATAGTTCTGTACTGCTGTAAGGGCAATTTAGTTGTAGTTCCTTAGAGAGCTTCGCTGCCTTCATAGAGCAGGATAAGCTATAATCGTCATTTCACTGTTTTCTTCTATTTGATTGGAATATCTTTCCACAATAATTCTTGATGGAGAGACTTACATTAAGATGAAATATTAGCCTTCCTTTTATTTGATGATTCCTTCTCCACTGCACAACAAAACGATCCTATTCTTTGCAAAAGCTGAATTGTCCTATACTAAATTTTGTCACAGCTTTTACAAGAAGCACTTCTAAACACTGTATTTCTACTCATGTGTAAAGCATCAGATTCTATGAATATTTGATTAAATATTTCACAAATTCTCAAGTCAAAACTGAAAGGCCTTATCAGTTTTGATTGCGTCAAAAGTTAATAAAAACTGCAACTAGGCTATGCAAGAATAGATTTTCCATCTTATCCCACCAACTTCAATAAAAAGTTCATCACATTTAATCATTACCTATAATATACTGACCACCAAACACATGGATGCCATCTGTAAATGTTCCAGATTTTCTATAGTCTTATTTGTAAACTAAACTCCAACTTTCTAAAGTGCTACCTGAAAGTGCTAAATGCAGGATGCTAGCTCATTCTAACATTCAGTTGACATTGAATTTTGAAAGATATGATTATCTTCTCTCCCCACCAAATGCCAACAGCCTTGTGATAATGTTGAACTGCTCCGGGTTCTATAACTCCTTTTTCTTTCTTTGCAATATGAAGGCTCACACTGTTGCAACAAGAAGGTCCACTAATAACTGTAGCTAGATCTGTTGCCGATTTGATTTTGTTATCATTTAATTCCTGCTGATGAAGATACGTTACAGTATAGTATAGTTATGTATTGAGACACTCTTGTCAAACAGCATCAATGCCAATTAATATCAATTCTCGAAATGTACACTATTAGAGTTAACTGAAACAGGAAGGCCTATAAGAACTCTCAACTCCACTTTATCCAGTTGACAGCTTTAAACAATTAAATCACATGGAAATTCAATCACATGCGTCATAATAAGCACTTCCTTCTTTCCTATGCTCTTCCAATTCCGAATTCTCCACACAACACAACAGAAGTCCTGACATCACACAACGAAGAAGAAGCAGTGGACAGCAGATTGCAAGTGTTGCAGGCGGTGGTGGCACTCTTCTCCATCCATCTCGTGTTGTCCTTCTCTCGATCATCGCTCGCTTAAGAAGCGCATGCTATCATATGTCCGTCGGTCTGCCGGACGAACGGACGAATGGACGGACGAATGGACGGATGGACTACGGGCCGAGCAGCAGCAACGGGCAGCAGCAGTAGACGGGGGTTGGCCTGCCCGCCCGCCAGACATATGTCGCCAACAGCCTGTTTGCATTATTACGATGCCACAAAGCCATGGACGACGGCTTCATCGATCAGCCGCCACCAACACCATCGCCATCGTTGGTCCAACAACCGCAGCAGCCACAGCAGCTGCAGCAGCAGCAGCAGCAGCAGCAGAGGCACGCTGGTCAGCAGCTATGCACCCCACTGACAGTAGTCTTCGGATACGGCTACTCCTCCTCCTTCTCCGCGTCCTCCTCCTCCTCTTCATCCTCCTCCTCGTGCTCCTCCTCATGCTCCTCCTCCTCGTCTCCTCCGCCTCCTCCTCCTCCTTCTCCTCCTCCTGCTCCTCCTCTTCATACTCCTCCTCTTCCTCCTCCTCCTCCTCTCAGCCTCCTCCTGCTGCAAGCCGGATAAAAGACAGTGATGGATTGCTGTGTTGCGGTTGTACCGCTGTGACAGTCAGACAGACCAAGCAAACATGTCGTCGTCGTCCAGCTACTCAGCACTGCTCGTCATCGGGTGGCAGAAAAAGACCTGCATGATGCAGCGGGTGGCGCTGCATGGCAAATGGCTAAACAGTGGCTAAGTCCAGTGGCTAAGTGGCTCAGACTGTTCTGACAAATGGCCAAACAATGGCTAAACCCAATGGCCCAACGGTTAAGACAACTTGCCAAAATAATGGCTAAGTAGAAATGCTAATTGAACCATACGTAAGCTTATATAATATGTATTTTTTGCATGTAGGCCTACAATTGTACATGTATGTATGCATGCTATATATCAGTGGTTTCCAACTTTTTTGACAACCACTTTTTCTAAGTTGGACGACACGAGGGCCACTTTTTTTTTTAGCTGAAGGACATTAAGGGGTCACAAGGCTAAAATTTAACTAACTAAAGGCGTATAAAATTGTTATAGGCTAATTGGATCAAAATAGAATGTTTGATGTGATTTATTAATGTCCAAATAAAATAATTTGTAATAGAAAAGAATTATATATTCTATCATGTCCAAATTGTCAATTTTTACATATATTTTTCTTAATTCATTGAGATGCTGCGGGCCATTTTTGTAGGCCAGGCGGACCACTTTTGGCCTGCAGACCACGGGTTGGGACCCGCTGCTATATATGCATGCTATGCACGTATGAATGCAGAGTGGAAGACTGCAACCTCGTCAGTTCCAATCACATGGCGAGCAGATGAGAATGACAATGTGGCGCATCTACAACATAGTGCAACTTGATCCAGGGCTGTTTTTAAGGAATTTTTAGAACTGCACAACTCCTTCTTTCCTTTCCAATCATCCATGGCAAATTACTTCCAATCGGAGGACAATGACCTTTTTTTTACTAGTTTTAACTGTACATAAGTGATTCTACAACTGCACAAATCCATTTAGAACTGCGCATTTTGTGTACAACTGCACGTTAAAAAAGCCCTGACTTGATCTGAGGTAGGTTGATGTACATCTCAACCACCTCTCAGAAGAGAATAATATCATCATGGCTGGTCATAGCGTTGGCTTATGCGCCATGTCCTCCACCAACGATGCACAATTCCATATTGCAACCCCAGTCCAGCTTATTGCAATTAATTTGTCACTTTGAGGCATTATACAAGGTTGCATACATTGTCAACTGCACTGACAGGGCCACTTAACTGCTGGGACTTACTTGGGGAACAACATTTTCAAATCACAGCACATTAAACCCACAGACGACGTCTCTGAGTACATGCATAATCTTCTGCACTGGCTACCTCTTTTGCAATGAATTGTTCATAGGGTTTCGGCGGCACTGGTGTGGCGCTGCCTCTTTGGTTTGGCCCCCACATATCTCAGGGATTTTGCCACTCCACACAGAATACCCAGACCCGACAGTCCATTCACTTCTCTGCACAGGGCAGGTCAAAACTGTTGGGCTCAAACCTTACGGAAGCACGACAAAATTATACACAAAATGTGTTGTATTCAACGAATCAACATTAGTCTGCTATTAATTCATTACTTGTACATTTACAATATCAAGAAGTCTTTTAATATTCCAGTCTAGTGTTAAAGTGCCTATACATCTTTACCGCTTAAGAATAATGCCCTGATTTGCCGGCTGTTGTGACGCCGCTGTTTACAAACAATATATATTTTCGTGGTGATGCCAGTAGCAGACCTCTGGCTCAGGCTCCATCCTATCTATGTGAGTTTTTCATGCCGGCTTCTGTCTCTCTGGACCGCCGTTCACTGTCCTCCGCTACCCGTGGAGACCTCCTTGTTCTTTTTTCGTGCTTTGTGACCATGCAACAAAGAGCATTCTCTCTGTAGAGGGTCCAGCTATCTGGAATGACCTCCCTGTGGCTCTACTCTCGCTCCCCGTGACTCTGTTGGCTCTTTCGTTGTGTTTTTGAGGGTTTTCTTATTGACAACGCCTGCGTTGGGACCGACTCTGAGTAAAAATCTCAAGGGACGCTATATAAGTTTACGTGAATGATTGACTGAATTCGTAAAAACAGAGTGCATACTGAGCCTACAGAGCATGTATACATAGGCCTACTTATTATTATAATTATGCCATCTCACAATGCCTCGCATAGCACTTGATTGTGT
>OX457036.1:35386222-35416222 GCA_949752735.1 Lumbricus terrestris
TATACGCAATATGAGCCATATAGACATAGGCCTATAGAACCTAGAATATTATAGGTCTATATATAAAAATGTATATATACTGTCATGGCCATAAAAAAGTAACCACTACGGTTTTTTGCCGATATCTTGGCCAAATATACGAAATTTTCAAATCAAGTTTTACAGTCTTAAGGGTACTTCATATCTACGTATACAATAGCCAGATTTCATCGAATATTTAAAACAGAACGAAAGTTATATCGCTTTTCGTGAGCCCACCCACTATTTTTTTATGATCCAAAAACGTAACGCAACAGAAAGTGGCAAAAAACGATTTTATTAAGTCACATCTCAAATAATTGTTATCAAATGAACTTGAGGAATTATTTCACAACTTGTGTTCAACGTGTCCACCACCAGTTCTCACACTTGTTCAGAAGTTGTTCTCAGTCTTTTTTATAAAATTCTTGATAGCCTTGTTGATGTGTTTGTGAGGCAAGTCTTCCCATATCAATACCAAAGCAACCATCAATTCTCTGATCACTTTCGTGGGTTTGGCAGCAGTTTATGGTTATTTCTCCGGCATCTATCTCCACACTTTATAATCTATCGGGTAAAAATCCGGAAATTAGGGGTTATTGGTTCTTCTCAATTAAACCATCAATAATAATGTGGGGCGCGGTGGTGTAGTGGCGTCGTCGTTGCCTTGAAGCCGGAAGGTTCGAGGTTCGAATCCACCAAGTCGCCGCGTAGGGGCCTTGGGCAAGTCCTTCACTCGCAATTGCTCAGCGCTTCGGCGTGAAACTCCGATGCAGTGTCCGCTCTGCAGTCGGGAGCGCCTCTGAGTAGATTATGCTTGAAGGGGCGCTATGACAAGTGCACATACAAACAAACAACAATACAAACAATGATGTTGAGCCGATCTCCTTTCATCAGCGGCATATTTCTTAACTCTCAATTAAACTCGTAATTTCTCTGCTCTCACTGTTCATCAGAGTAAGTGATGATTATAGCATAAGCTCCAAGACCCTGCTCATGCGGTGTCTGAATACACATTTTGTCTGTAATTGACACATTGGCCATTTTCATATTTTTTTTATAAATTTGAATTTCACTGCTCTATTAACAAAATTATTCATCTGACTGATTCCGTATTGACCAACTGCAGTTTCCATTTCCTTGATCGTCATCTCGCTAAGTGACTTCGCAGTGACCTGCAGCTACGCTGGAACATATTAAAATTTCTTCTGAAAATAGTAGCAATAATGATTCGTCTGACAATATATAAAGTTCATTTGATGGCAGTAATTTAAGACGTGACTCAATAAAAAATAATTTTTTGTTACTTTTTTTTTTACCGCGTAACGTTTTTGGATCGTCAAAAAACAGTGACTGGGTTCACTAAAAGTGACGTAACTTTTGCTCTGTAGGTAATTTCTTGGTAAAATTTGGCTATTGCACGCAGATATGAATTGCCTTTAAGTCCGTGAAACTTGATTTGAAAATTCTTATTTTTGACTAAGATATTAGCAAAAAACGTAGGGGATTACTTTTTATGGTCCACCCTGCATGTATATAATTCTTCGTCATTGTTATCGCTATAGTGCATGCCGCGATTCTGCTGCCTCATCTTTGAAATCTGGCTCAGCAGCATCCTGTCGCTTTGTCTGCCTACCTGTCCGTCTGTCTGCAAGTCTGCGTGTCTGTGTGCGTGTCTGTGTGTGCGTAAGTGAAGGGTATTTGAGATATTGGCATGGTGTGCGTCGATGGATTTTGTTAATAGCGGCGGTCGATGGTTAAATGGGGCGTCGGGTATTTATGGACCATGAGACGAAGACCGCCACCACCGCCGCCCCAGTGGGGGAGGGGAGGGTGGGGTATGGGGGCGGTCGACCAGTGACCACCGGTCATTTACGGTCATTACATACTATAATAAATAATGATATCCATATATATATAATTACATATATATACAATACATACACACACAAATATGTATTATACATGCGTGCATTAATCTAAATATATGTGTTTTACTCTGTATATATATAATCATATACCCAGTATATCTGCAATGTAAAACGTATAATTATGTATACATGCATTAGACCTATAATGTATAACCCTAATATAAAATGTGCTTTTATATTATGCATATATATATATGCATTATACGTATAAATGCATATATTCCTCACATATATATAGGCCTATATATATTTACATATATATATATATATATATATATAGGCGCTTTATAGGCAAGGAAGAAAATGATAAGGAGAAGGATGAGAGGAGGACGAAGAGGGAGACAGAAGAAGGTGGAGACATACGTGTATACATTGCATGTATGTGTGTCTATATATAATTATGTCAGACTGTTAATCCAATCGGTGTAGAGTGTAGACCTACATCGCCTTAAGTCTGTGTAAATCTGTCTGTTTCTGTTTATCTGTCTGTCTGTCTGTCTGTCTGTTCCCCTTCTCTCTCTCTCTCTCTCTCTCTCTCTCTCTCTCTCTCTCTCTCTCTCTCTCTCTCTCTCTCTCTCTCTCTTTCTCTCTATGTCTGTCTGTCTGTCTGTCTGTCTGTCTGTCTGTCTGTCTGTCTGTCTGTCTGTCTGTCTGTCTGTCTCTCATTTTGTCTCTGTCTCTGTTTCGATCGGTCTGTGGATTACGAGTTTTATTCTCCTTCTGTCTGTGTATCTGTCTGTCTGTCTATGTGTCTGTCCGTCTGTCCGTCTGTCTGTCTGTCTGTCTGTCTGTCTGACTGTGCATCCCTGAGTGCTGCCTGGCGTCGACCGGACGTCACGGATGACGCTGATTCATGACATCGGTCAAGTCATGCGTGACGTCTAGCTCGTCGATTCGCTCGTCTGCCGCGGTCGTCAAAGCCGCATAAAGTGACGTCATTTCCGCTTCGCTGGCCACGTGGCAACTAGCTAAAAGCAAACTGCTACTAATTTTATAGCCTAGTGAATGGACTGGCGGCAGAAATGGACGCCTTTTATAGCGCTGTCATTTCCTTGCACACCACATCTATATATTATGTATCCGAGGAATATATATTATATATATATATATGCTTATTTGTATAGAGGTGGCAGACCAGCTTTAAGACTAGGCATAATTTTATATATAGTAATGATGGTATATGCTACAAAGAAGAATAATTATATCTAAGTATTAAATTGGTCATGGATTAGTATGATATTATATTTTGAGGTGTTCGGCTTGGTGTCCGGACAATTCGGAGCCGGACAATTCGGAGACGGACAATTTGGACCGGAAAATTCGGAGACGGACAATTCGGAGACGGACAACTCTGACCGGACAATTCGGAGACGGACAATTCGGAGTGCATATAAAAATCTTGCACTCCCAAGCGACGCTTACGGCGATCAAACTTTTATTTACCATTTGTATAAAATAATTATATGACACCCAATAAATGTTGTCTGATCTGCTAAAATTAATTCAATAGACTGAACTAAGAAACTGAAATTAGTAGTTAAATGCAGTAAGTTATCAACTTATAGAGACATATCATATAGATCGATGTAATTTTCATACCTATATATATTAGGCCCATAGTTTTTATGTCTCCTGGTCAGATATCAGATTATTATTATTGGAAGTAGGCCTAATACATTTTGGGTGATGGAAATGAGTATAGACTATAGGAAAACCTGACCTAAAAGTGGAAGTCCCATCACGAATTTTGGCATGCTACAGCAAAGAATTGTCCGCTCAGAATTGTCCGTCTCCGAATTGTTCGGCTCCGAATTGTCCGGGAACCGTATACATGCAATGGGTATAATTATAAGTATATGCAAAATAGGTAGGCCTACCCAAGACCGAGAACGAGATTAAGACGTCAACAAAACTTGTCTCGAGGCGTCTCGTGCCTAAGACTGAAGAACATCGACAGTCGACACCAAGCGACGACACTGCAGGCATTAACAAAATATATCTCAGCAACAGTATCAAGCAGTTAGTCGTCTGCACCATCAAACTAAACGTGCTTTGATGTGCTAATGGCATTGTGGCTTTGAATACGGATGAAAATGCGCTGGAAAAAGGAAATTAACCTCCGTTGACTCCCTGGAGAAATAGTCTGAGAAGACGGCCACCAATCTGATAGATGTAATCGAACGCAACAGCAGCAGCAGTAGAGTCAACTGCGGCATGCGCAGAGAGTCTGCAGTCGAAGCCTGTGATGAACGCCATGGCACACGAAGACGATGACCAGCACATGAAGACTGAAGAGACGACGTAACTAATGGACGTAACTCCATGCTGGCCACAGGACATTAAAGTCGCCGTCTACGCAACTCGTATTTATTTCTGCGCTTTTAGTACATAATATACAAACATACATATATATATATATATATACAGACATATACATATGCATTTATATATATACAGTTGGCCTATGCGAACGAATAGCGTTTATAGGCGTCTATATACTGACTTTTGCATTCATAAAACAAAAGTAGGCCTACACTCACGTACATACGTACATTTTTCTATTCTATATGAAACTGGATAAATCTTCAGAGGTGGTGAGCTAAAAAAACACACGTGTAACACAACCAACAGATTCGTGTATCAAAAGTTGCAACAGATAAAAATAATGTCAACATTCAATTATAAAACGGTGTCGATGAATGCTGCCATCGCTGCAGCGAGATGACGGACGATCATGCTGCAGTCCGCGGTGAGCATGGAACACGTCCGCTCAGCAGCAGGTATAGCCTACTACAGTCTCTTCTGTTGGCTGTGATTCTCGCTCGTCCAACCTCTGGTCCCCAGAAGCAGCAGGTGCTGTAGCTATTAAATCACCTCCAGATTGGGTATAATAGATCGATTAATCGAAGCGTCACCGCCAGAAGAAGAACAACAACAGGAGGAAGAAGAACAAGTGAAAGAAGAACAACAACAACAGCAACAACAAGAACAAGTAGAAGAAGAAGAAGAAGAAGAAGAAGAAGAAGAAGAAAGAAGAGCAATTTTAGCCTGCATGGCTTGTGAGGCAGCATGCATCGGTAGCGATTTCGTGTTTCCACACTTGATTATGATTAATTTTCTTTGACTTCAATGCGCGTAAGATCAGATGCAATCCAGTCCTCTACTCGCTGCCTTATCATCCCACCAACAGTGCACTCATAAGGGCTGAGTTGATTAATGCATGGGTTGATTATATAGCCTGCAGCTTTGAAATTCTGTGATTCGTATCGCTTATTATTGAGATCATATAATTCATGCAAATTTCAAAGGTTTTTTGGGTGTGTCAGTCATCAGTCGAGTGTATTTCTCGATGTTGAGCGCTAGACCATCATCATGACCATGCATGTCCATTAGGGTGTGTCTAAAAATTAAAATGTCGATGTCAATATCGACCAATATGTTTTTGTGTTCCACTTTCAGAAATATAGTTATCTGCCAAATTAAATGAAAATCGGAATAGATTTAGGACTTGCTCAAAGCACCGGAAGAATAGCCACTAAGGCGATATTGTGACACATTGTAATTTTCACAGATTCAAGCAAATTTGAACACATAAACATTAGGCTAGATATAAGACAAAATCCAAAGGAGTACTGTAACAGTGAGTTGTCATAGTTTATTCCCCTTAGTTCATTTGAAAAATCTGGCTTTACTTGACCATTGCAGAACAAATTGTTTCCCCCCTTATTTCTGACCAGGGCTTCATTGAAGGACTGCATAAGAGTCAAGCTGCCAGATCTGTCGTCACTCATAGGTCGGGTCAGATATGATGACTTAATTTTGCCGCGCTGTGTGATTGTTCTGACTACCATTGATGCAAGTCTCAATCACGAAGAGAGTAGCCCAATCCGAGGATCTTGAATGTTTTGGTGGTGGCTTAGGTACTGTAGGAAGCCTCTCATGAGATCAGATCCCAGATCATCAAATTCGTTGCGCATGCTGTAGTCTATGACTCGTCCAAAAGCTCTGGCCAACCAGGGTCTCTGACAAAAATCAAAGGTGTCCGAAAAATACTCTAGGCAACACGTAAGACTTCTCTGGCGCGGTAAGTATGGATTCCTCTTTGGACTTCATTGTTCCAGGAATACCGGTGAAATAGTATTTCGCGTGAGACTAAGTTGCTGTCACAGAGAGTGACACTTCAAGTAAATGATTCCATACATGTACCTTTTCAGAGAAGGATGTTCGAGATTATCCTTTCTTTGCTCTGACGTTGCTAAATGGAAAATTGATAACAGTACTGAAAAGCCATAACTCGATCATACAAATCGCATATGACATCCAACTCCCACGGTGAAATGCACCTGGTTACCTGAACTTTATTTCCTTGGGTGGAAATCATCTTCGGAAAATGACTATTAGATCTAGTACAGCTCTTGACTGAAGACTTCCAATACTGGAGTCTTTGCAGAATCATGCAGGGAACCACTTTTTCAGAACAATTTCAGAGGCATGGTATATATGGCAAGGTCAAGAGGTCCCTCCCCATTTTCACTTCCAGCTTCATGCATAATATGCCGACCTTGCAACTCGTTTTGCTCGCCGCTGTGTCAAAACACATGGCCAGGATTTTGTCTTCCAATTCCCAGCTTCTGATCTCAGCCAACAAGAATCTGACCTGACAGTAGCTGTCAGTGATTGGAGTTAAGGGATGGCCAATAGCTTGGTAACATCCTTATGAGATATGGCCATTATCGTCCTCTCTCTGTATTCTGTAACATCTGGCATGATCTTGTTATTCAAGTGAAGAGTAAGGGGGAGCCTGTGGTTCAGAAGAATCTTTGCTGCAACGGCTGCAAGATCATCTCTCCCATATTGAAACGTACAATTGCTGCTCAAATTGCTACTCTTATAACGTTGTCATCCAGACTCTGATTCCTTGGTGTATGCGTAAATTGAGCAGTAAGCTTACCTTACATGGGAACCTCTCCTTGGCAGGGCTGTTTTTAAGGAATTTTTAGAACTGCACAACCCCTTCTTTCCTTTCCCATTCTCCATGGTGAATTACTTCCAATCGCAGGACAATAGACTGTTTTTACTCGTTTCAACTGTACAGATGTGCTTCTACAACTGCACAAATACATTTGGAACTGCACATTTTGTGTACAACTGCACGTTAAAAAAGCCCTGCTCCTTGGTAAAGACAGCGTCGCATAGCGGAAGTGATATCAGTACTGCCAATATCAACTAAATCTCAGCTTTCTTGTAATCAATTTTGCATTGCGCCTGCCATATGATACAATAATGAAAAGCACCACTTTCCGCCATTTGCAACACATGACCAGTGACAAAAATAACATCATATCAGTAACGACATGATCATGAATGTTTATTTGTTGGGAACTGGTCACTGAGAAGGGTTCTATAGGCTAGCATGCAGCTTGCATGTATTGAAATCGTAGATTGTAATGCTTGCAATGCAACCGAGTTCCTAACTTCAGTCCTCTTGAGCAAGTCCTAAATGTTCAGCTATCGAGATATAATTTCAGATATTCAGTTTACACATGATTTGGCACGATAATTTCATTTGGTCATTAAAAAATATTTTATTTGAAAATTTCACATGTACCTTAAAAACACCCTAATGTCCATTGTCCAGCATGTCTTAAATCAAAATGAGATCGTGTCGTGTTAGACGTGCATATTCTTGGCTTCTCTGCCTAGCTGAAAAAGATGATTTAAGTTTATTGTATATAATTATATATATATATATATAAAATTATATAGATGCAATTTGTGAATTCAATTCTTACATGCGTGACAAGAACTATATATACACCGTGGAACGATAAAAAAGTAAGCCAAACGGTTTTTCACATATCTCTAATGCCTGACGACTAATCAATCATACTAAAAAAGTTTCCCAATATTTAGAGAATTGAACGAACATGTCATGTCACAAATTTGAACTGGTAGAAAGATATGAATCTTTCAACTTCATCTGCCGATATTTAAGTTTTCAGCAAGTTTTTTATAGCGTTCGTTGCGGTTTCGACGCTTGGTCGCTTCTATTGATTTCTTCAGTGATCCTGGAGTAAAAATTAATGGAGTCTAATATTGCAACGTTCTGCTGCCAGGGCCGGATTAAGGCATGTTCAACATGTTCGACCGAAGAGGGGCACCCACATTTTAGGGGGCCCCACACATGCGAAATCAAAATAATTTTTTCTTGAAAAATTGAGAAATTGGTATATTGTGAGTAAATTTCAACCATTGACTAAAACAGGTCGTCAGCTATTTTTGCAGGGAGAAATCTGTATAATTTACTAAAGTGATTGTTACCAAACGACTAATAAAGGTCATCAGATTTTTCGGCCGAAGATTGCCAAAAAAATTCTGAACAGGGCCCCCACATTTCTTAATCCGGCCCTGTCTGCTGCCACAACATCGTTCACCTTTATCAGAAATCTATAACCCCAGAAGGCTATTTTCTTTTTCAACAGAATAGTGCCAGCCCACATCGAAATGCTAACATGAGAGACACCATACTTCATTTCAACCACGCTATATGGCCTCCGAACAGTCCAGCTTTTAAATACTGTCGCCTATAGCATCTTCTTTATTTAAATAATCAACCAATACTACTTAGACTAGTTTCTTCACAAAAATATTAAAGACTGCTTTCATGTTTGAAGTATACTTTGTTACAAAATCCAAAGGAAAAATTGCTTGTAACTCAAATTTCGGCAGATAAAGTTGAAAGATTCGTATCTTTCTACCCGTTCAAATTTATGATATGATATGTTGGAATCATATTTTTTGTTAAATTCTCTAAAATAAATATCTTGAAAATTTTTGTGTGATTAATTATCAGGCATTAGAGAAATATGAAAAACAGTTTGGCTTACTTTTTCTTGAACCACGGTGTATATCAGAATTTCGCTAGTTGAATTGGCTGAGCTAGAGATAAGTTAATAATTTATATATACCTATAATTTAAATATATATAATGCACATGTGTATATATTTCAGCCGTAGGCATGGTTGGCTTACATGTATAATACATGTATATTCTGCTGCTGGAGTCCATGCATAGAAGCCTTGCAGTTTTCCGCTCATCTAAAGCATACATATATTATATATATATTAGGGTGCCCGTTAAAAAATATTTTCTGAATTTCTTATGTGGTACCCTCTCATTTTGTTGTCTATCATGAGAGAAGTTCCAGGTAATTTTTTAAGAATTTTGGATGCATGTTTAGAGGGGGCTCAACATATGTGAAGTTATCGAAATATTATCCGACAGCATGCTATTCTTACTTATTTCACAGTTGTTTATCATTCAAATATTTTCAATGCAGAAATCAATACAGCACTGTCAAATGTTAATCAGAACTGAACTATTCAAAATTTTCATAACAACACTGCCACAACAAAGTACATTGCAGCAGTTAGTTTTGTTTTTTAAGCTGTAAGTCACTATAGGGTCTAGTTATCAGTGTGATTATTTGTTGTATCAACAGCAACAAGTAGTTTCTCGTCTTTGGGTACTTGGCTCTGTGACTTGAG
This sequence comes from Lumbricus terrestris, assembly GCA_949752735.1. NCBI lineage: Eukaryota > Metazoa > Annelida > Clitellata > Crassiclitellata > Lumbricidae > Lumbricus > Lumbricus terrestris. Next base: position 35,395,720 of record OX457036.1, read on the forward strand.
ATATTGTTTATGTTCATCACTTGTTGCAATGGAGGTGTTGAAGTCATGTATCAGCTTCACAGCTCACTCTGCTCTGTCATTTACCACTGCCAGACTGTTAACATATTTCTTGTTTAGCTCTAAATATTCACACCACAATCCCCACTTCGTCTGCCCATATTGGAAGCTGTGGTGTCGAGGCACATGACCCTGACTAGATTTTCTATTCCCCACTCTTGCATCATTGAAACAACAGCATTGCTTCCCCCCCTACCATCGAGAAGCTTTGTCACGCCAAGAGGCTGCTCCACAGGCAAACCTGATACCAAGACTGGTAGCCGGTCAACCTGCTCACTGCCTGCAATATCTGGTACCATCTTGCCATCCCAATGTACAACTAGAGGCACGTACGGTTCGAAAATGGCTTTTCCAGCCTCACAGCGATATGAGCGATATGTTGACAAAACTTTAGTCTTGCTGTTCTGATGGATTCAGGATTGACATTGAAACTAGAAATGTCACATCCAAGGCTCCTTGCAGTCTCAGCCAAAATAAATGTTGCTGTGCGGCTGCTCAATCCAGTGCAGCACTTAACTCTGCTGTTACAACAGGCACCGACCCTCGTTTGGTAGCTCTATGTGAGCAGCGTGGTTCTAGATTGGACTCAACTTCAGCAACCATAGTGGTCAATTCTTCTTCTGAAGTCAATTCATCATCTTCCTGAACTGTGACATTCTCTCTCTTTCTCTCGTCTTCTTTACTTCTGAGATAATGCACACTTCAATCTCTTCGACTTTCTGCCCTCTGTTCTAGCTAAAGCTGTGTCTACACCACCCATTTAGCCTATGCGTGGACCGTGTTGGTCATCCAAGAAAAACCTGTCTTCAGCAATGGCAATCATTGACATGGCATCTGTATGTGCTATATCAAAAAGTTTTTCCAAATCTCTGACCATAGTACTTTCATTAGCTATCTGGGTCTCAGTTCTGTGATGCATGTTCTTCTTCAGTTTCTTCCATCTATAAAACATGTCTTCCAACTTTTCCATGGCATTCCGTTCAAGTGTTGTTGGGATACGGGCCATTGGCCAAAAGTGAAGAACTTCATGTACAACAGACCTTGAACTGTCTCTGACTGTCTTAGCAAGAATCTTGTGCCGATGGAAAAAGACGGACAACACCTGATGGTAAGTTGGAAGCTTGTTTCCACATGTATTTATTCTGATACCGGATCAATCAATCAAATGTCGGCGGAACTATACGTGTGACTGTTACAAGCCGTGAAGCAGCTACTTCTGCCTTACTTTCTATTGGTAATTAACTAATCAATCTAAACTTTTAAAGCCAAAAGACCGAAAGCACTATCGGTGATTTAGATATACTGTAGCTGCTTTAGTATGACAACTATGACATTGACACACTAAATACAACATTTACTGCATCATTGCACCAATTGCGCAAAACAGTGTGCACACTAAATAAAAAAGGCCTGCATACCTTTTAACAAAAAGAACATGTTGCAACTAAATGAAAGTGATGGTGCAGATTGCAGAATGCTAATTGCACAATTAATAGATATAGCAATTTTACTCCGTTTGTGAGTACGATATGGACAATAACCATAATAGGCCTAAGCTAAAACCTACTAACAGTAACCTTTTGTGAATATTACATTTTTTGCACTCTTTAAATATAATTTCTTTACAAGTTAGTGCTTCTTGTGGTTTTGCAGCAGGTCCAGTTATTTTTAAATTAAGATTAAAACCTTAGCTGTATTTTGTGTTTTTGTAATGACATGGACTCATTTCTATGCCTAAAGTAGCTGAAAGGATCCACGGATAATATGTTGACTGATAGAGCAGCAGTAATATTAAACATATTAATTAGTCTAAATAGAATAATAACAACACAGTAGGCCTAAGTAACATGTGCAATATGCAACAAAATGCTGCAAACAAAGAAACTGGAAAAGGTACGAAAGATTGCGATATAGCATAAACTTTAGTCATGTTGAGCCCCCAGTAAATATTAACATAAAATTCTGAAATTTCACTCTGTTATTTCACAGACCAGGTGTAACAACTTCAGAGGGTACCACGTAGAAAATTACAAACTTCAAATTTTGTCATTGGCTTAACGGGCACCCTATATATATATATATATATATATATATATATATATATATATATATATATATATATATATATATATATATATATATATATATATATTAGGGTGACAGTTAAAATTTTTTTTTTGAATTTCACAAGTCTCACCCTTTTAAATGGTTATGTACCATTAAATAAGTATGCATGATTTTTTAAAAATTAATTCATTAATGTTTATTGCTGGCCCAACGCATCAGAAGTTTGACCTAATGGTCCGTGTTAAACACAGTGCAAATACACATCTATCGGTATTTGATTCCAGTACTGTTTATCAAGTCCATCTATGGCTGCTTATTTTTTTAGTCTGGCTATTACCTGCTGTGTTTAATAAGTTCTTGGAGTATAGGTATTGCTTGGTTCTTCTTGGTTTGTAAGTTCTTCATGGAAAGAATAAATCAGTGTGATACCACGTTCAGCTACATCATTTACGACAATCAGGCCAACAGCTCAGTGACAAGCCAAGAGAACGATTTCTTTTATCTCCCTATCTGCTTGGATATAGATCATGTAGTTGTAGGAAGTTTACAAGAATATCTAGTGCAGACTAGTGGAATGAAGAGTTTCTTAGTGTTTTTAGTTTTTAAAAATCAGCTCTTATATATTGGTAGGCTACTTGCTGCACATAAACTTTGATATGTCAAAGAGGTTCATCGTATCCAGAACGTTTTACTATTGCAATATCGCTGTCATCTGAAACAGCCGAATCAATCAACACCAGGTGAACCAACATTTCACTCTTGTACCTCAAATGGGTCGAAAAGCTGTGTACTTCTGCTGTAGCGGGGGTCTCAATTACTGCCTTGTGAGCAATGGGCTGCTTCAACAGTTGCAAGTCATTCCAGGGAGCTGACGTTGGACATTGTGTGCCAATGCCTTGAGATCTACCTGAAGAACAAATACCAAATCTCTCAAACAGTGTTTTCGTAGGTCTGCGAGAGTTTGTCATCAGAGTATTGAAGACTATCCCCACTATCACCAAGCTGAGGAGATCTACCGTTTCTGAGACTCGTGTTTCAGAAGAACACATGCTCTTGATTGAAGACCAGCATTGCTGTAGACTGTAGAGTGTAGATGATAGAAGTTGTGTGAAAAATATAGATCGTATGCGGCCAGCTAAATTCCACTCTTCAAGCAAGTTAAACGGCTGAAGCTTGTGCTTCACCTGTTCCATTAGGCAGTAAAGGAACCTTTAAGATTTCGTTGTTCTTTCATCTGGTGAGAGCACAGTAGGCCAGCGTTCCTATACGACGTAAGAGGCTTCAACAACCTGTCATCTCAATGAACTTTATGCGGAACTTCAAGCCCTAACGATGCACAGATTTCTTTGACAAATTAAAGTCTCATGATGGAATGTCTAATGGAATTCTGATTGACAACAATTTCAGCAGGATCACGGCCCATTGGTTTTCCTTTGGCTGCTAGAATGTGTACCGCATGTACATGTATGTCACTAATCCTGTTTAGTCCTGTTGAATGCTGCAGTGACACATGCACTCAAAATGACATTGGATCTTCTTAACTTCTTTTCAGCAAGCGCACAAATCGATTTAACATAACTAATTGCCCGCAAGACTTTCTTGTATAATTTTCAAATTGACTTATTGGTTTTTAATTAAATAATAACTATACCCTAAGCATGTCATGACTCATGAGTGATTACAGAGAACATTGAGGCGCGGTGGTCATGGGCGGAATTTGGTTTCCATTCTTAGAGGGGCTAAAGCCTTCTTAGGGGGGCTAAGCCCGAGAAAAGAAACCATTTGCACGGTAAAAAATGAATCTGGGTCTTCTTGGGGGGGATTAGCCCCCTAGCCCCTGATAAACTCCGCCCATGGCGGTGGTGTAGTGGGTATGTTCGTCGCCTTGCAGTCACCTCAAGTCGCCGCGTAAGGACCTTAGACAAGTCCTTCACTCGCAATTGCTCAGCGCTTTGGCGTGAAACTCCGATACAGTGTCCGTTCTGCAGTCGGGAGCGCCTCTGAGTAGAAAGCTTGAAGGGGCGCTATAACATGTGCACATACAAAGAAACAAACATTGCAATAAGCATTAGAGATGTAATTGGTGGAGCAAAACAATATTTAGCACATTACATATTCAACATTGTTTGTAGGCCTAGCTATTGAACGTTCAAGGTCATTGGGCCACCTCTAAACATTTTCAAATTTCCTTAAAAATTTTCACCTGTAGTACTGATATTATAGAGAACACTTTTGAGGTGTGAGACTTTAAAAATGTTAAAAAAAATTTTTCCCCATGTTGGAAATTGTCACCCTAATATATATATAGGCCTATGCTATTATACTGTGTATAAAAACTGTATATATATATGCGTGTAAGTATGTATAATATATAGACTATAAGCATGAGCCATGTATATATTTTTGTATATCATTATATTATATAAATGCATGTATGACTTTTGTGTGGGTGGGCTTGTCCTTTATATATAGCCTATATGTAAGCTGCTTTCGCCTGAGGAAAGATAGGGAAGAAAGGAGAATCGAATTAGAGAATCGTATGACATACTTCCCTTTCCCATTTCAATCGATCGTCACTTATCGATCGACGCCCGACTGACGAACGGACGGACGGACAATCCACTCTCACAAGCATCGCCTGATTGCAACTCCGTCTTCCCCTTCCCATCCCTTCCATTCCTCTTCCATTCCCCTTCCTTTCCATTCCATTTCCTTCTCTTCCTTCCACCGTCATTCCTCACCAACCTGTCCCTTCCTTTTCCTCTTTTCTGTGTCTGCGTGCTTGTCTGATTTACAATTTGTCTCTTTCTGTGTTTGTCTCTCAGGCACTCTGTCTCTGTCTCTCAATCCGGATTACTGACGTATTAGTGACATGCTGGCTATGCAATATTATACATGTATATATATATGTGTGTGTGTATATTATATATATATATCTTTATCTGTCACCTTTCCTGTCTGCTGCTCAGCTTAAGGCCATCCTGCACTCTATATCTGACTTTGGCTCTCTTTCACTATGCGTCTCTGTGCTTCTGTGTCTCTCTGCCTTTATGACTCTGTGTCTCTGTGCCTTTATGTCTCTGTACCTCGATGTCTCTCTGCCTCTATGTCTCTGTGCCTCTGCGTCTCTCTGTCTCTATGTCTTTGTGTCTCTGCGTCTATGTGTTTCTGTGTCTGTGCTTCTGTGTCTCTCTGCCTCTATGCCTCTGTGTCTCTGCGTCTCTGCATCTGAGTGTTTCTGTCTCTGTGTGTCTGTGTGTCTGTGTCTTTATGCGTTAACCCTTCACCAGTCTCTATCTATCTGTCTGTCTATCTGTCTCTCGGCGTCTCTCTCTATAAGTGACTCTAACTTTCATTATTCTACTTCTCTGCATGTGCTGTCATCATCTTAGCATCCTTGTCGATCTCCGCATCTCTTCGTCTTTATCTGTCTGCAGCGGGTGGCCGGCTGCTGAGGCAAATTAAAAATGCACCACTAGGGCCATCTGGTGCCAGGTCTTCTGCTTCTTCGTCTTCGTCTGCTTCTTCATCGTCGTCGTCGTCGTCGACGTCTTCAGAGCGACATTCTGCGCGACATTCGATTGTAGCGACGACAGACGTCGGTCGCGTCGTTCTGTTTTTGGCCATTATGTGTAGTAGGAGGAAAAGATAAATGGGATTGGAGAGAGGGGCGGGGAATTGGAAGAACTGGAGAGGAAACAGGATGGATTGGTGAGCGAATCAGATGTACTGGAGCAAGAATGGGAGGAATTGGAGTTATATAATGCGACAGGAGAAATTGGGAAGATGATGAACAGGACTGGAGAGAGAGAGAGAGAGAGAGAAAATAAGAACTGCATAGAGAGAATGATTGAGATGGTAGAGAAAAATAAGAGGGACTGGATTGAGAATAAAAGCAATTGAAGAGAGTATATGAGATATGACACTTCGCTCCCTTTCTAAAAGTCCTTCTGAGGCTTTCCTCTCTCATTTTATAAGACAGTTTTATTTTCCCGCGCTGAGGTTGGGAGCGCCTCTGAGTAACCCCTTGAAGGCGCTATACAAATGCAGTCAGTGAATGAATGATGAATGAAAAATTGGAGAGAGAAGAGGAAGTATACTGGAGATGAAATGAGAGGGATGTAGAGATAATAGGACAATAAGCTAGGATGAATCAATACATGTAGTGAATAAAATGGATTGAAGAGAAAATCAAAGGAACCGGGCCATTATAAGAGAAAATGGGGAGAGATGAAAAAGAAGGCGCTGTAGGGAGAATTAGAGGGATTGAATAGAAACAACATTGAAATTGACGAAAGACTGCAATAAAGGAATTGGAGTGAAGATGGAATGAGAGGGATTGGGGAGAAAATGGGATGAACAGGAACTGGAAAGAAAACGAGATGGAATGAAGGGGAAAAGGGACGAATTTGAGAGATGGAATGAGGCGAAACGGAGAGGAAATGGGGATTGGAAAGGTAAAGAAAGGGAAAATAAAGAAAGAAATGTCGATAGATTTATAAGAATGGAAAAGGATATGGCAAGATAAAAATAAATGGAATCGTAGGGGCATTGAAGATAGAGTGGAAGGAATTGGAAAGGTGGAATAGATTGATGGAGGAATGAATGGATCGAAACAGCTTCTTATAATATTATACGTTCATCGATCGTTAGTAATCTTTGGCCAAGTGTCTCTTTTCGTTGTCACAAATCCATTGTCTTTTTTCTTAGTAGATATATATCTCGCACTGAGTCCTCTCATGATCAATGCGAGAGGCGCTATGTAAATTTATAGATACAATACAATACATACTTGTTTATGTAAATATGTCGCTTGTATTATTATACACGCGACCATTTCGACATCTTTTATGCTAGCAGCAGCAGCAGCAGCAGCAGCAGCAGCAGCAGCAGCAGCAGCAGCAGCAGCAGCAGCAGCAGCAGCAGCAGCAGCATCTCTCAGAGGACAATCGATGGTTGTTCGTCAGCCGTCTCTCTCTCTCTCTCTTTCTCTCTCTCTCTCTCTCTCTCTCTCTTCTCTCTCTCTCTCTCTCTCTCTCTCTCTCTCTCTCTCTCTCTCTCTCTCTCGTCTGATGGCGCCAGAGGCAGAAGCGGTATAGACACGCAAACAATTGCAATTGTAGGACAGGTATTGGCGTTGACGGCTGCAGGCATCTCTACTCTGCACAAACGACCGAATAACGATGCACACAAACCAACAAGAATACAGGGCGACAATTCGCCGTAATAAAGGCACACAGACAGACAGACAGACAGATAGAGAAATTCAAAGACATGCAGACAAAAGGAAATGACAAACAAAGCTCTAGATTGAAGAGGTCGACGGTATGTATGCCTGCCTGTAGGAAAGAAGAAGGCAGGCGAACATACATATATACATGCATGCATACATACATACTGCATACAGACATACATATATGCATACATGCATGCATGCATACACACATACATACATACATACATACATACATACATACAATACAATACAATACATAGAAATCATAGTAGAAGATAGACGAGCAGCTGTAGCGTCACCTCTCCCTTTCATCGGCGATGGCTGTGATGTCTCTTAAGAATACTTAATGTGTTGAGAGGGTGGTGAGCAGTGTTATATAGTGACCTGCTGCTGCTGCTGATGATGCTGCTGATGCTGATGCTGATGCTGCTGGAGAGGACGGTCGGTCGACATCCGTTGCTGGTCTCTCGATCTGATCTGACAGATGACAAATCTTCTTGGATCAGCTGCTGCTACTGCTCTGGGTCGTCGTTATACTGTGAAACATGTGTCTGTTAGATGGCAACTCTTGAGGCAATGTGTGATGCAAGGTGTTGCAACAGTGTGATCTAATGTGATGCAATGTGTTGCAACAGTGTGATCTAATGTGATGCAAGGTGTTGCAACAGTGTGATCTAATGTGATGCAATGTGTTGCAACAATGTGATCTAATGTGATGCAAGATGTTGCAAAATGTGATCTAATGTGATGCAATGTGTTGCAACAGTGTGATCTAATGTGATGCAAGGTGTTGCAAAATGTGATCTAATGTGATGCAATGTGTTGCAACAGTGTGATCTAATGTGATGCAAGGTGTTGCAAAAGTGTGATCTAATGTGATGCAATGTGTTGCAATAGTGTGAGTTAATGTGATGCAATGTGTTGCAACAGTGTGATCTAATGTGATCGTGTTGTAGCAAGATTGTCCACTCGCGATCTATTATGTAGTGTGAAGCATTGTGTGCTGCAGGGTCTGTGTTACATCGGTTGAAGGTTCGAGTCTGCTGAACAGCCTCAGTGAAATAAATCTGGACAATTGGTTTAGACACAATAAATTCTCTTGCGCCACAGATTAGGTATAAGACTCATGTGTAGAATAAGGAAATAGATTACAAATATCATGTAGTGGCGGCAGACGTATACTGATTCGTGTGCGTTACATGTGGTTTCGGAGTTGAATCTTGGTGCTTCGTGTATAGCACCATAGCTGCAATCTATGCCACACATTTTAATGCATTCATCCAATGGATATTATTCTTCAAGGATAGAATCCAGTTTTGAAGTCGTGAAATTGAAACTTGATCATATTTACATCTGTGAAAAAGTTACACGTGTTCTTTGATGATAAATATTAAATAAATATTACGATGGATAACTGGACATTTTTTTTCTTGTGTCTCTTTCGAGTACAGTGTGGTATTCCATTGGATGTGTTCTCGGTGGCTACGGGACAGAATATTAGGAAGTCAATGACCAATTCTGTAAAGTTCTGTAAGGTGCTCAAAATCACTCCGTCTAAATTTTGGACTCTGAGCCGGAGACAGAGATAGACAGAGACAGGCAGACGAACAAAACAAACAGAGACAGACAGAGATAGACAGACAGAGATAGACAGTGTCAGAGTCAGGCACTGAGATAAGCTGACATCTGATTGGACAGAAACATCCGATTTCGACCATTCATTCATTCATTCAGAGCATTTATATAGCGCCCCTTAAAGAAACTACTCAGAGCCTCAGAGGCGCTCAAGATCAAGCTTGTACAACGGACGGCGATCACTTATGCGTATACGCAGTAACCTTCACCAATGAAGTATCGTCATTATCATGATGGCGCATTAGAAGTCAGCAGATCAAATTAGATTCGTCGAGTGGTGTACAAGTGTATATAAGTCACAATAAGTGTACACACTCACACACACACACACACACACACACTCACACACACACACACACACACACACATATATATATATATATATATATATATATATATATATATACACGAGCACATCCTTGACTCTGCTCGTTTTTAATCAGTTTGGGTGATTCATCGTTGTTTTAATGGCCATCACATCCCATTCCAGGTTCCCATGCACGAAGCGCGTGGCATAGCCTGGGCTCCAATCTCTGTCATTAAGTAGCGGTCGGTATGCGACGTGGATTGCTTACACACACACACACACACACACACACACACACACACACACACACACACACACACACACACACACACACACACAAGCGCGCACACACACACACAAGCGCGCGCGCACACACACACAAGCGCGCGCACACACACACACACCAAGAACTATTGACGCGGACGTCTCCATAGGTTTCGCAAATAGACTACGTTTCGGATTCGTAAATCCGTGCGAATCCCATGTCAAACAATCCCAGTGCGTGCGAATCCCAGGTCAAAGAAAGCGAGTGCATGGTGTAAACGTCGTCATTCGTCATCGTCAAACGACAATATTTATTTGATTTAGTGAACTTATTGAGCGACGCACAATGTACAATGTACAATGCACACCGTACAACATACAATGTACAATGTACAATCTACAATGTACAATGCACACCGTACAACATACAACATACAATGTACAATGCACAATGCACAATATACAATGTACAATGTACAATGCACAATGCACAATGTACAATGTACAATATACAATGTACAATGTACAATGCACAATTTGTATTTGTATGTATGTATGTGCACTTGTTATAGCGCCCCTTCAAGCTCTCTACTCAGAGGCGCTCCCGAATGCAGAGCGGACACTGCATCGGAGTTTCACGCCGAAGCGCTGAGCAATTGTGAGTGAAGGACTTGCCCAAGGTCCTTACGCGGCGAGGTGGATTCGAACCTCGAACCTTCCGGCTTCAAGGCAATGACGCCACCACTACACCACCGCGCCCCACAATGTACAATGTACAATGTAGTCGTAATCATCTCAACGAATGGACACGAGACGAATGTATAGAACGATGACTACTCAAGAGTCGGGGAGGGTGGTGTGGTGGTGGTTTGGGGTTGTGGGGGAAGGGTGATGGTTGAATGACGACAGGGTGGCACGAAGATCAGAAGGGCGCCTCAAGTCCTTAGGGTGGAGGGTGACTGTAAAATGAGCAGCAGGACAGATGGGCGCCTTGCATAAGTTGCATGCTGCCATACAGTTTAATTTGATTCCTTGTTATACTTACTACTACGGTATGTCATGCATTCTTTTAATTCATTTCATGAATTATAGAGCGCCTCTTCAGAAACCTAAGCTTATACTCGGAAGCGTTATTACTGCGCGTCATGCCGTTTGAATTAATGAACGGAATATTATGACAATTAATATTGTCATTCAGAGTCCTCGAACCTGCAATCGTTGGATCATAAACCCAGTGCACTATCGATTAAACATATATCATTCCGTGTCGCAAAATACAGACCATGCAGAAGCAGAGCGCAATCTATTCTGCCATCTGTCAATTAAGCTTCATGAGAATGCGATGGTCTTCCATATATCTGCCAGTATTTTCATGGACATTAGAATGATTAGATAGGGAGATCACATAATTTTTATGCGCTCAATACGGGTTCCATATAATAATGGACCCACGCGGGCGAGATAGCATGGATAGACGGAACTATTTCGAGATTTTTCAGATGTTCGAGCAGCCATCAATCACCTACGTCCTACGGTTGAACTTTGTTTTAAAACTTAGGCCTAAATAAACTCGCTTAGAGTTCTATAGAGAGCCTACTGATTTTGTTTGTATGTATGTATGTGCACTTGTTATAGTTATAGCGCCCCTTCAAGCTCTTACTACTCAGAGGCGCTCCCGATTGCAGAGCGGACACTGCATCGGAGTTTCACGCCGAAGCGCTGAGCAATTGTGAGTGAAGGACTTGCCCAAGGTCCTTACGCGGCGAGGTGGATTCGAACCTCGAACCTTCCGGCTTCAAGGCAACGACGCCACCACTACACCACCGCGCTGATACTGATACTGATGATACCACCACACCACCCTCCACCGCTACTGGTGAGAAGCATGTTAGAGACGTGTCAATCAATATTTTACTGAAGTAATTCCCAGGCACAATTAATTACAACACTGCAACGTTACATCACGAGACATAGCCTATCATTACTTTCGCTACATTACACAGGTGCAGAGAATTGCTGCTTCTGCAAGTCCGAGAATGCGCTATATAAATGTAGTCTCACATGCACTGCTGAGAGCTAACATAATAACATTGCGCATATTTGCAAAAAACTAGATGCGATATATATAAATGCGAAGCTGCTCAACCGAAGATTTCGAGAACCAGAGAACATAGAAAGACACGCAAAATGACGGACAGACAGACAGACAGACAAACAGACAGACAGACAGACAGACAGTCGAATGAGGAAATGATGTCTAAGCTGACTGAATCTTGTCTGCTAATAAAGCGACAACGTTAGCGACGCGAGTGAATCAATAAGTCTTTTCTTCTCTTCTCTTTTATTCTCTTCTTTTCTTCTCTTCTTTTCTTCTCTGCTGTCGTCCACTGTTTCGTCGAGAATGTTTGAGTTGTGAGCGGACAAAGACTTAGATTCCGCTTCAGCCATACAACATTATTTGCCGATTGGTTGTCTTTTTTACAGAAGTTATTTACTCAAATCCTCTTATCAGTCAGTCAGTCAGTCGGTCAGTCGGTCGGTCAGTCGGTCGGTCGGTCGGTCGGTCGGTCGGTCGGTCGGTCAGTCAGTCAGTCAGCCAGTCATTCAGCCAATCAGTCAGCCAGTGAGGCTTTCATTTGTAAGTAGAAAAGTAGACTTGTAAGTAAAATATATTGAGTCAGTCATTGGATGAAGAAGAAGATGGTCACTCGGAATGTTTGTACATGTAGGCTATTGCGACAATTGATATATATCTATTATATAGGCCTACAGATATATGTGGGGGCACGGTGGTGTAGTGACGGGTTCGGTACTTTGAAGCCGGAGGGTTCCAGATTCGAATCCACCTCAAGCAAGGGCTATTATGTGATGCACGCTATACTTTGACTAATTGTTTTATGGTTGATGGTTACAATAAATGAACTGATTGATTGATTGATTGATTGATTGGTTGAAAAAGTGCTCGTGTGCGTCAGCGTGAAACTCCGATGCACTGTCCGCGCTGTAGTTGGGAGTGCCTCTGAGTGGATAGCTTGAAGGGGCGCTATAGCAGATACGAGAAATAAATAAAAAGAAATAAAAAGAAATAGCGGTTTACGACTGTCAGTTTAATAAATCGTTCGATCGATCGTTCGGTGAATCAGTGGATAAGAAAAGATTGATGGAAGCATAAAACAAAGAACAGCGCTTTTAGAAAGTTTTCAGGGTGACATTAAATGCGATACATGTATATACAGTGCGTCCTATGTAGGTAAGTATGTACGAAACCAGTTTATGTGCATCAGCCATGTGCATATGTACAATTGTACATGTATTACACTGCATTGAACAAATGCACGATTTATTTAAAACAGGCTAGAATAGAGCAGATAGCAATGAGACATGTAGGCCTACTATGGGCAGGAAAATATAAATACAGAGACATATAGATTCATATAACAGTTTTTAAACAGTCCAGGTATAGCAGCAGGTCGTCCAGATTGTAATTATTTCCACTTTTACGAGAGGAGTAGATCTATACTATCAGTGGCCGAGAAAAACTGCAATTTCTGGATGTGCTTCCAGTCTCCTCGAGTAATTACATGTAGATCTTTCGCGGTGTAGTCTTTCCGATGCATGTGCTCTCATAATATACAGGTGTAATCGCAGGTATCGTATAAACACACACACACACACACACACACACACACACACACACACACGCACATGCACATCTACACTTCCTACATCTATGTTGCTTTATAATATAAAAACGTTAAATTACAACTCGTGTCTGTTAATGCAGATACTACGGACTGTATGAGTTGACGGATGTTCGCAACGCCTGCTTCCTGTCCAGCCAGTGGTCACGTCGAATGACCAACGGATTGACCATCTGCGCTGACTGCCGGGCGCTGGCCATGCGTCGCAGGCTGGCTGGGCACTGCAAGGGCCACGGTCTGCCTCTGAGGGAGACTCGCTTCGTGGCTGTTACCATCCCGGGATGTCACGGTAGATGGAGGCTGAAAAGTCTGCACGTCCAAGGCACGTGCCAACAGTCCGGCAATCACCTCGACTTGCTGTTTGCCTAAGAAGTATATGCCATCAATACTATACCAGCTCGTCTCAGTACGACCAAGTACTATCCACGTCGATTAGCTTGTGTACTGGATACCAGTTTACGTCGGGGTTGAGCATACTATTACTACATTGGCGAGGTGCGATTTGTGGTATCGAGGCAGCTTCCCTCGCCTCGCTTGAATGGTTCTAATCATCCCTCGAAGAAGATACGTATTCTAGCATTTTTTTCCTACTCTGCAACTTTTTCTTAATCTGCTTCAAACTTTACAAACCATACATCTTCTCACAGTAATCTACTCGTCGGTTTTATCCCCCCGCTGCAGTCATTCTAAACTGTAGCTTGCGAAGCTGAACAGCAAGCTTATTAAGAGTTGATATACATTTGAAAGCATAACTAGCAACAGTTCCGCCAAATGCAATAAGTATACTCGAGCTGCTTCTGTGTGTACTCGCTGTATCGATAGTATGCCGCTGTGGGTTTTTTTACTTTACGTGTTGGCATAGGCTACTTGATTCGATGGGGATTTTAGTCGCTTGCTAATCTAGTACAATCTATGCGATTCAAACGAGTTTCAATTTACTGCATAAAGATTGGAACAAAAAATAGTAAAATTGAAGCTAGTTTGGAACAGAAATTCTGAAATTCCATCAGAAATCATGTGTTAGAGCGATTGCACAGTGACGAAAAATAATTTTTTCTTCTGTTTTGCTCTTGTACGTTTCTGTGATAATCAGCAACCACATTTGACATTATGACCGACATGACTTATTGATCGAATGCTAGGAGGAAGAGGACGAACTCCAACAAGAAGCAGAAGGAGAATGAAGATGGATGAAAAGGTGAAGTAAATGAAGAAAAGGAGTATGACAGGAAAGCATAGAAAGAAAATGACGAACATCGATAGCAGGAGGAAGAAGATGAAGAAGAGCAGATGGAGGGAGGAAGAAGATGGAGCAGCGAAGCAGGAGAAGTTCCAAGAGCAGGAAAAGGTGATAGCGGAAGAAGGAAAGAGAAGCAGGAGAAGAAGAATACTCAGAGGCGCTCCCGACTACAGCGCGGACACTGCATCGGAGTTTCACGATGAAGCGCTGAGCAATTGCGAGTGAAAGACTTGCCCAATTAAGGTCCCTATATACGCGGCGACTTGAGGTGGATTCGAACCTGCAACTCTCCGGCTGCAAGCAATGATGAACATACCCACTACACCTCCGCGCCCCATAAACCTATTTTAATAGGTTGTATAACCGAAATGAATCATCTTTACATTGAACAACAATGAACATGGTCTTTATTCATCTCAGTAAATTCGTCTTTGGTTTGTTCGATCGATCTACTCTTTCGGGTGTCCCGTCAAAAGCGCGCCGACATAAGCGCGCCGACAAAAGCGCGCACGGGTTAAATGCGCGCCGACATAAGCGCGCGGCGTGCACCAAAGCCTGTGCTTTCACTTCGCCTAACATATTAAGTTAAAGCAATGTCTACCTATACTTCTCACCTATATGTGGCCAATAATCAAAGCTATGATTCAACCACTTATTTTGATGAAAGTTCTTTGTCCACAAATATAAAATTAAATTAACCACTGCTTTGTAATTTTAATTGCCAACTGATGAGACTTCAAAGGAAACCGAGAGATTCAAGGAGGTTCGCTACCTGCTGGTTGCTTATTTGCCAGACAATTACACATGAGTTTGTTCGTGAGTTTTTTTCATTTTTTGTCTGTGTGTGTTAGTCTATAATACTCTATATCTTGTTATCTGCGCGCTTATTTCGGCGCGCTAATGTCGGCGCGCTTTTGTCCTGCGCGCTTTTTGACGGGGCGCCACTCTTTCGTGTTGCTTTCGTCCCGCTCTTTCCCTTCTCGGATCTTCACTGATTTAAATAGAAATCCTCTTTCTGACCGTTCCATGGATGTCTCAATCGTCTTCTTCATCCAATCCTCTTTCCGGTTCATCCCCCGTTCTTCTTTTACGTCTTCTTTGCACGCCTCCATCATCATCATAATCCTTCTTCATCTCTAACCTTCTCTTCATCATCTTCTTTCTCGTCAACTTCCACCGCTGCATTCCATTTTTCTTATTATACTTACCTTCCTAATCCTCTTATGCCTCCACCTTCTTCTCCTCTTCCTCCTTCTCCTCTCTCATCCTCTTATTATTTCTCTCTTATTCGCTTTCTCTTTCAATTTGTACTTTTCATCTTCCGCCTCTGCTTTTCTCTCTTCATCCTTCCTCCTTCCCTCGCCTTCTTCCTTCCTCCATCCTTGTTCCTCCAGTTCCCCTTCTTCCACCTCCTCATCTTTCTCCTCCGTTTCTTACTACGTCTGTTCTGTAATCTTGTTGGCAGTCACTCACAGAGACGACGTTCAAAGCCAATGGCGGTCACTGCTGCTGCTTCTGGTGCTTCTGCTGCTGCTTCTGCTTCTGCTGCTGCTGCCTCTGCTTCTGTTGCTGCTGTTTCTGCTGCTGCTGCTGCTGCTGCTGCTGCTGCTGCTGCTGCTGCATTGGTCACTTTGATGCGCCGAGCGCCTCGTCTCTGACGCTGCCTTCATTTGTCATCTCCTTTTTCTTCCTCTTCAATCCCAAGACTATATATAGTATCTGGAAGTGCTGACACCAGTGCCCTATCGCATACAAAGCGCTCGTGAATAAGCTGGTGCCCTGCGCTTGATTCTCGAGTGGCGCTTTATAAATTTCGATTACGAACGCACTCGGAAATGAAATTGACCATTGACTCGAATTCTTTAATGATTTCTTTCTTAAATGTAGGTATCGCACCCACAATGCAATTGTGGCTTGGGCCTTAAGCTTATACTCTGGAAACCAGGACTCAAAGAGTGCCTGGACGGTCATGAACGGCGTCCAGGCACTTATTTTAAAATCTGAACGCCATCCTGCCATTTATTTGGCCCGCACAGCATGGAAAGGCAAGGAGCGTCCATGCATGCGCTTCTTTTTCTACAGTTCAAGCACTGCTGGAAACAGTCTTCTCTTGCAATGCGCAGGCCCACTGTTGCGCTAAACTCTGTTCAGAATTAATTTTCCTTGTAGCCTATAGGCCTAAGTTAAAATAGGATAAGTTGGACACTAATAGACAGTAATGCATTGAGAGACACTTTAAAGACGTTTCATGCATTTAAACGTACATAATTATAATGTACACGTGCGCATTAATTGCACAGTCACCTGATGAAGAATTCGTTTGTGCAGGTGCATTGTATGTTTTGCCTACTTTTTTAAAGAGTGGGTGTTTAGAAAAGATCTTCAGTGCAGAATCTGCTTTTCTTATCCGCACAAATATCTCTTGACTACAGCGCTTTGAATAATGACTTTGATCGGTGATTTGATCTGATCTAATCTTCTAATATGACATGATTTAACATGCATGATCAGATTTAACATGATCAGGTCTAACATGATCAGATTTAGCATGATCAGATCTAACGTGATCTGATCCGGCATAAAGTGATCTGATATAAAATGATCTGATTTGATGCGATCAAACAGTAGGCTATGTAGCTCCGTAGGCGAAAACTCAAGCGCACATATAAAAATTATATTCATAGACCCTGCTGTGCGCATGTAATTTTATGTAGGCCTATACTTTTATGCGGGGGTTAGGTGAATGTATGGTAAGAGGATGGCAAAGAAGATCAGAAGCACGTTGGTTCGATACCTGTTATAACCATAGTGTCATAAGGCGAACTCAGCCTTCCATTCCCTAGGACAGATGAGCGTGGTGCAGGCTGCCACAGTCTGCTTGTCAATGACATGTCAATGTCAGTTAATAATAAAACAAAATTATTATCGCTAGGGGCCTACTACTATTGTGTGACAATTATATGAGCATGAACAACTGCTTGCCAGTGGCGGCGCTAGGGGGGGCTGGGGGGGGCTAAGCCCCCCCCTACAGGAGGCTAAGCCCCCCCTAAAAAAATGGCCATTTTAATTATTTTACATAGAAAATCCACGATTTTTGGTCGATGACTAAAAAAAAAAAAAAAAAAAAAAAAAAAGGTCGTCAGAAATTTTGGCGGCGAAAATGGAAAATTTTCATGAGATTTTGGTCGATGACTAAAAAAAAAAAAAAGAAAAAGGTCGTCAGAAATTTTGGCGGCGAAAATGGAAAATTTTTCCGCGGGCTTCAGCCCCCCCGAAACTGAAATCCTGGCGCCGCCACTGCTGCTTGCATATGTAAATAAAAACATATACTTCGTACTTACTTGCAGACACTGCCACACAATCATATACCATGCGTTATATATAGTCTATAATAGTCTCAGACCGCTTCTCTTTTTAGCATGGCGACTTCTGTTTCTTGTGATGCGTTTCCTTGAAGCATCACTTCTCGCTTGATCTACGATCTTCCCCCGTTTCCTTATCTATTGTTCCCATCGGGAAAGAAGACGTACGACGGAGAAGACGCCATGTCTAGGGGTCGAGGCCGATGCAAACGACCACACCTCCACAAGACCTGCAGCGGAACGACGGAATATGGCACCGGGTCCAGTCAGTTTCAGGTTTACGGATAACGGTGCATGGTGGGAATTGGATTTGTGATCGATGTCGGTGCACTTGTCTGTTCAATACCGTTCAATTGACGAGACATGGAACTGGAGGAGGATGAGGAGGAGGAGGAGATGAACGAGGATGAGGAAGATGAATAGGAGGATGGAAGGAGGATGGAGATAGTAGGGAAACAATAAAAAGAAATCCAGGTCGAAAGATGACGAGGACGAAGAAAATGAGGGGAGAAGGAACAGATGGATATGGAGTATATGAGTAGGAGAGAAAGGAAAAGGTAGATACTGCATGATGAATGGGAAGAGGGGATGAAGAAGACAAGGAAGAGCCGGGTATTGATAAGGAAGTGGAAAAGGATGATAATAAAGTCCATAGACCACGTGATGTACATGGACACGTGAATGGAAAGTAGTTGGAAGGAAAAGAAGGTGGAAACATAAGAACAAATTCTTAAAAGAAAAAAATAGATTGTCTAGCAAGGAACGTAGAAAAGAGCGAAGAAAGAACAAAAGTAGGGAAGAAAGAAAGGAAGGAAGAAAGATGAGATGGATGTATTGGCGAAAGCTGGAATCGATGAAGGATGTATGTGTGGCGATCGGGTGACGGGACCTGTTGCGAATGGTCGACGGCTGTTGATCTTTCCATGGAGTCGGGCGGAAGTAACGGAAGTCTATGGGACCCTTGAGATCCGGTGTCGGTTCGCGTCCAATTCGGGAGACGTGTCCAGCATGCACGCCCGGCACCAGCATCCGGAAAAGAAAAAGCGCCTCATCAATCGAAATTACGTTACGAATTGTCTCCTGCTTATTACATATTACAGTAGGATTGTATTGTATAATAATTATGTTTCCATTGTGTCATATTATACAAAGCACACGATTACTTTACAAGATCTTCATTATATTGCAATACATTGACTTAAATTAATATTTTATGATCGAAATTACGTTGCGTTACATGCTTTCAGTAATGGAGCAGGAAGGACGAGAGGAGCAAGGAGAAAATAAGAAAAAGCAAAAAGGAGGAAAGAAAGCGAAATGTTAAAAAGACGGAAAAGAAAAGACGGAGAGAAGCAGGAAAAACAAAAGAACGCATGGAGCTAATAAGAAAGGAAGGAAGAAAGGAAGGAAGGAAGAAAGGAAGGAAGAAAGAAAGGTAGGAAGGAAGAAAGGAAGGAATGACCAACGGATGGAAGGAAGAAACAGAGGAAGGAAGAAAGGAAAAACGGATTAAAAAAAGAAAGGAAGGAGAAAGGAAGGACGGAAGGATCAATAGATATAAGAAAGAAATAGGGGAAGGAAGGAAGAAAGGAATGGCTGATTAACAGAAGGAAGGAAAGAAGAAAGGAAGGAATAAAAGACGGATGGGAAAAGGAAAGAACGGGTGGTAGAAAGGAAGGACAGAAAGAAGGAGAGGAAGAGTTATGATGCTATTAACGCCATTTCGTTTGCATAGAAATCAATATTTCCAAATGTAATGAAATACAGAAATGCAACTGATCATTTATTCAGCGCCTCTTGTCAATTTCAGGCGAGCACGCAACCGCGAAACCAGACACGCATCGTCCGCTGAATCGTGACAAATACTGTGTACATATGCATGTAAATATGTACACAAATGTACGCATGGCAAATGTTGTGTACCTATGCATGTAAATATATACACAAATGTACGCATGGCACAATCTCGATCTCAAGCATACATAGCCTACGTAGTTACACACATGTAGGCTACATATGATTTTAGCATTAATGTAGCGCTTCCACTACGAATACATACAATCATACATACGCGTATGTACACCTACATACATGTACACGTACACATACACATACTCGTACACACATGTATACACACATACAGCCTGTTAGTGCAATATCGTCTTTTCTCCACCGTCCATTGTTTGTCACACGCATACATACGTTATCTGCAATAGATTTAGCGCCCTCTATTATCCTTCGAATATGTGCAAATAGATGCGGGATTGGGAGGGAGAGAGGGGTTGGGGTAAGGTGGGACTCAAGGGGTGGGTTGGATGGGGTGGTCAGAGGCTCCTGCGTGAGTGCAATGATTCATTGTCATCGGACGGGATGATGGTCATGGATGCGGACGACACCAGACTGGACGTCGTCGTCGTTCTGGCTGCTGCTGCTGCTGCTGCTGCTGCTGATGTCGATGGCCTCGACTGATGGGGCGTTGACTGGGAGGCGGCGGCGGCCAGAGGAGGGCCAGCGGCGTCGGTGGCGACGTCGACCGCAGACGTCGTCCGGTGGGGATCGATGGCGCCACCCTCCGCTGCTTGCGTCCCCTTCACTTCCGGTTGCGATGAAAGCGGAAGAATCCTGCGGTGGCCA